>ML104965.1:18868-69970 GCA_003697995.1 Taxidea taxus jeffersonii | reverse complement strand
TCAGCCCACCCAGTTACGGCCTGGATCATAATGGTTAAGAATCTTAATACATTGTATACATTTGCCTTTTCTAGGACTTCAGGATGCATTTGACAGTGACTGGGAAACTGGGAAGATCATGCCAAACAATTACAAAAATGGCTCGGATGATGGGGTCCTTGCCTACAAACTCCTGGTGCAGACTGGCAGCCGTGATAAACCCATCGACATCAGCCAGGTACTCTCCCCGCCCTCCACACCCTGGAAGCTCCCACGGCGTCCTTGAGCAGAGAACACCTGCCCGCCCAGCCTGTACCCTCTGGAGACCCAAGGCACCAGGGGCTGGGGGAGTATTGGGCTGGCTCTGATTCACTTCATCCCATCAGCTAATTGAGTGTCTCAGTCTGCCTCTGTCAAGTGGGGACAGGTGGATCACCATGTGGGGCCTTTGTTCCCACCAAGAAACCTCGGGGCAGGGCAGGCTCTCTCAGATACTAGAAATGCTGGGTTGTACTGTTCTCTTTTGAATTCGAGTACTCATTACCATGTTGGTGTTGACTCTGTTCAAACTTGGAAGGATGGTAACGGTCATTTGAATGAGCAGAATTTAGGATGGATGGATGAGCTAGGAGATCAGAGAGGTTACTAGAAGGATGGGAGGTTTGGTTGCCTTCGATTCCTTGAGTTCACCCTGGCCCAGCAGGTGGAGAAGGACAGACAGATGGCTCCGTCATGAGTGGGGCGAACAGAAATGCCAGTCCTTGGAACCCGAGTGCCCTTGACATTCTGCTCGCTCCCCTGGGTAATAAGAGGTGTTTATTTCCCGTAATCATAATCTCCGACTGCACTTGCATCTTCGCTGTGATGCTCAGATTCCAGCATATCCCTTTTGATTCCTCAGGCATGTTGGGGAGCGTGTTTGGACCCTTCAGATTTCAAATGAGTCCAACACTACTACGGGCTCTCGTAGCTTACTTGCTTCCCCCTCAGGCAGAAAACCGTCATGCTAATGATCTTCCCAGCAGCTCTGTTTATTGTCTCCCCTTTTTTGTTGGCATTAAAGGTGACAGATTTACAAAGTACATTGTTCAGAGTTATTATGGAGTGTGAACTTGGTGCTTTATGGCCCCGTGCAGCAGGCTGTCAGGGTTGACAAGGATGTGGGCAGAGGAGCCGTGGGAGAGAGAGCACGAGCATGCCAGGCGGCTGGGCTGGGCCTCGGGGACCAGGGACACCGTGGAACAAATGGGATTGGGCCCAGCCCCCAGATATCACTTCCTGCGCCTGGGAGGGAGAAAAGCATGCTGCATGCACGGAGGCCACGAGCTGTGCTCTATAATTCCAGAGACGGCTTGAAGACAGTTGTTCCATATCCCGGGGATTAATTGAATCCAGACCCCTGACATTTCGTTTTGTCACTCGACTCTTTCTTCCTTTACTCTTTCTCTATTAACTGCTGTCACTGGTGTTTTTCATTTTGTTGAGAAGGCCAAAAGCACTGGAGTCAGGCCTGAATCTAAAGTAAACAGGAAAAATATATTTCTGTGGATGAGTGTGCATGGATGTGTGTGTGTGTGTGTCTGTCTTCCGGTGTTTGCACCTAAGCAGAGGCCCCAAGACCTACTTTAGATAGAGGGAGCGTAGTATTCCGTGGCCTGGGATGGGCTATGCGGAGTGGGACCACCTCTCTCCGAAATCGGGGTACCCAGAGGACCGTGGCTGTGCACCAGTCCCTTCCACTCTCTGGCGATGGGCATTTTGTGAATACACAGGTCATAGGAGGCTAGTGTTAGCAAAATTTATACAGATGTTGTTTTATTTTTATAGCTCTCCTCCATTTACTGGGTGGCATTTCCTTCAGTGTTAACAGCAGAGGTTAACTGCACACAGACGTGTATGGGGATTCTTGCCAGGTTTTTTTTACCCCCTTCCCCTCCTATAAATATGTTTCTCCAGATTGTTCATTCTCTGCCTTGGCTGCAGACAGTCTTTTAGCATTCAGATTTAATTGGTTCCGTCAATCCCCGGACCATCTGCGGAACCGTGTGTGCGTTACAGACACACCGATCATGGCATTCTCTGATAAGTGCATTTTGAAAGAAACCAAAGGTGTTCTGACGGGAATTTCTTGTATATTCAAAGAGGGGGCATCCTCGGCTGTGTTGCAGATGCTGGTGTAGGGCTCTGCTTTTCCTTCCGCCTCCAGACAGGAGTGTGTTTCCCCGGCCCCATTCTGAAGGACCCTCTCCTTCCCCTTTTGCAGTTGACCAAACGGCGCCTGGTGGACGCGGACGGCATCATCAACCCCAGCGCGTTCTACATCTACCTGACCGCTTGGGTCAGCAACGACCCCGTGGCATACGCCGCCTCCCAGGCCAACATCCGGCCTCACCGTCCCGAGTGGGTGCATGACAAAGCCGACTACATGCCCGAAACCAGACTCAGAAGTAAGTAGCCCTCTGTGGGGGCCTGCCTCGTGGGGCCTCGCCCTGTTCTCCCCGGCTCGGCCGTGGCGCTCGTCTGCTGACGCTACCCAGGGTTCAGAAGTCTAAACAGAACAATATATTTCTTTGAGTTGAAAACTCTGGGAGACAGATGAGGATGTGTAATGGAATACAACCCGTGCTCTATCACGTTGGGAAATGAGAGTCCCTAATCTCCGCTTGTAGCTTTCGCCCTAGGACGCCCACCAGGCAGCTCTCCTTCGTGCCAGCTGTTCCATGTGAAAGCTGGGGACGCCTCCAGGTCGAGTGTTATTTTACTATTGCGGAGTTTTATCGCTGGGGATTATATGTTTATCTTAGCTTTGTCAACTCTGGTGTTGAAGGAATTTCTGGCAAGTTGGGTCATTCCTATAAAGCCACCAAGCACCTGTACCCTGTCAAAGCTGTTTAAACCCGAGCAGAGTAGTGTGTCTACAGCAGCGTCCTCTTCCTTCCCCTCTCAGCCCTGACTTTGAAGGGTGGTCTGGGATGGATTTAATTTGCATTGGTGTTAGAGGTATTAGTAGCTTCCACCTTGGAGAGGAGGCCAAGGGAGGACGTGACAAAGAAGACGGGTCCCTTTGCAAACGTGGCCGGAGAGGAAGTGGGTTGTGCTTCTCTGTATCTAAACCCCAGAGCCTTGTGGCAAGCAGCCAAGGCTTGTCTTAATGAAAATTTATAGTTGAGATTATAATAGGGCAAATCATGTTTAGCAAGTCAACTGAATGACCCCAAAGGGTCTGGAACACACAACAGCAGTAACTAAATGCTTGTTGTGTAAGGATTTCTTTCCCTGCTGCTGAAGACTTAGCATTGCATTAAAAAAGAAGCATGGAAGGTTTAAGTGTGTTAGATCACTAAAAGGATAAGAAAGTTAAGCGTTTTTCGCAGGAAAGCATGACTTTCGAGTTATTTTGTTCTCGTAAGTGATTGAGTAAAACAGTTTGAACTTCGTATTTTCCCTTGTGTCAGTCAAACAAAAAAATGCTCCCGCTGTTGAATTCTTGTTTAGACCCATCACAAAAGTGACTGCTTCTAGAAGAGTAAAATCAAAGTTTAAATAAATACACGGGCCCCAGGTTCCTCGCCCCCCCCACCAGAAAAAAAAAATCAAATGTTGATCATTGCCTAAAACTCTTTTAAGCCAGAGATTAAGATTGTAAAGACCCGAAGACCGTCCCGGTACAGTTTGTGCTTCATGTTGAAAGAAGCACAGTCAGGGGACTTGGTGGCAGAGTCCCTTCTCTGTCATCCCTGAGCAGCACGGTGTGGGTCTGGGAGGGCTGGCCCTGGGGCATGTGGTGGCTCCCCAGTACCCAGGTCACGCCCCTTCACCTCTGTCCCGTTGCCCTGAGCCTTCAGCCATGGCCTCTTCCCGCTGTCTCCCTATCCAGTCCCGGCAGCAGAGCCCATCGAATACGCTCAGTTCCCTTTCTACCTCAACGGCTTGCGGGACACCTCAGACTTCGTGGAAGCCATCGAAAAAGTCAGAACCATCTGCAACAACTACACGAGCCTGGGGCTCTCCAGCTACCCCAATGGCTACCCCTTCCTCTTCTGGGAGCAGTACATCGGCCTCCGCCACTGGCTCCTGCTGTCCATCAGCGTGGTGCTGGCCTGCACGTTCCTGGTGTGTGCTGTCTTCCTCCTGAACCCCTGGACGGCTGGGATCATTGTGAGTTCATCCGCAGGGTTTTGGGGGAAGTCAGATTCCTTTCGGCCTAGCTCTTACTGCAGCCGGGAAGCTGTGTTTATGTCTGGGCCTCTGGAGGAGGGTATAGATTGCATCACCCTTGCTATATTTATACTGCGGGAGGTGGTGAGGTTCATGACCAGGTAGAGCCGTTAATGGCCTTCATCTTGTGTCCCTTGTCCTACAGCTTTCAACTGTCTGTGTAAAGACAGGGAAGTTTTAAAACACGTTCTCTGTAACAGCTCTGAGCATTTATTAAACACAGACACTCTGAGCATTTATTAAATACAAATGTAACTAATTTTTTTTTTTTTACCTAAAGTTTCCTTTTGTGACTATATCCCAGACCTAACATAGAGAAGATTCTTCTAGAAAAGGGGTGGGGGAGGTAATTAGAGAAGTTAGGATAGTGGTCTATGGGTAAAATCGTTTTTGAGATGGTTTTGTGTGTTGTGTGTGTTTTAAAGCTTGAAGGACATTGATAAACCAGTATAACTAGCCGATTTTTTGGCATCCTTTTTCCAAGTATAATACTCCCAGATCTGAAGTAAGTTTCATGTGGAGTCTAATAAAATCATGGCAGTGTTTAAATTCCACGAACTGTGGTATAGCCTTCAAAATGCCACAGTTATGAAAACAGAGACCAGGTCTCATTTCTGCACCATACGGCTGTGCAGCAGGTTAAAAGGTAAATGTTTAGTCTGTAGGGGTTTTCATGGTACTTAAGCCACTGATGTCGTCCATCTTTCATTAGCTTCTTAAAAGAAAGCAAAGGAAACTGTTTCTGGACTCCTCCTTCCCTTGTCACCGCTGTCCACTGCCCCACCCCCGATCCGGAAAGCTCATTCACTCCCTCTCTTCCATCTGTGGGAAGTTTACTGTTTCATTTGTGTTTTCTTCCCTTTGGCCCAAGAAACTCCACGGCTACCTTGCAGATTTTCTTTCCATCTCCGCGCAAATGTTTACAAGGCGGACGGAAGGCAAATAGGAGCTTTTCCTTGGGTTTAGCTGTCTGCTCTGTCCACTCGCCTTCCTCCTCACTTCTTCAAAGCGAAGACGCCTGTAACCTGACCCGTGTCAGCTGACCAGAAGTCCCCTTTCTCCCTCCGCATCCTCATCCTCTCTTAACCCATGAGCTCTCCAAACAAAAGCGAGGCTGCCTTTTATTCACTTTTATTCACCGGTCCTACCTTGTTTCTTTCCGATGGAGGGCAGGGCAACCAAAAATTCTTCAAGTTTCAATTCTGTTGTAAATTCAAGGACAGCTTCAGATGATTAAGATCAAAACAGAAGGAAATACCTTGGTTTAAAGTGTGTTAAATTTGTAGCTAATGACCAGTCTGTGTTTGTGTAATTCTAAGATGACTCAAATGGAATAGTTGTGAATTTTTTTTTTATTGTACTTTTTGCTTTCTAGAGCAGATATATTGGAAAAACAGCTTGCGGTAGTAATACTAAGCTTTGCCTTTCTGTACTCCTTAAACAGGCTGCTGGCCCAAAGCAGCTATCCCCAAATTGTCCCGAAGTCTCCCTTCTCAGCAGCGACACGGTGAATTAGAAAGTAAAGACAGGTGCCCAGAGTGAAACGAGTCAGCGTGTTCATTATGAGTGGGTCCCAGGTGTTTTCTCTACTCTTGATCTGGAGGGACCCCCCCGCCCCCCCGCTGTCAGCACTTGGAGTGTTTGTGCCCATCCACTCATCCCCTGCATCTTCCTGAAGGTGACGGTCCTGGCTCTGATGACAGTCGAGCTCTTTGGCATGATGGGCCTCATTGGGATCAAACTGAGCGCTGTGCCGGTGGTCATCCTGATCGCTTCCGTCGGCATTGGAGTGGAGTTCACCGTTCACGTTGCTCTGGTATGGGAGACCTCTTCATGGAGAACTTGACGGAAAGGCAACATCTGTTCCTTTAGCTTTGGTAGTCTCCGGGTTGGGGACCTTTTTGTTTTTCTCCAAGGAACACACGTACTACTACTACGGGCCTTAGTGAGGAGGCTTCCCTCTTGGGATCAGCAGGGGACCAGGAAGGATTGTGCTTATTTGGTGACCTTAGTGTCATGACAGGTCTATAAATTGTCAACCTTGTTCCTAAGTTAGATGGTATGAACATGTGTGAGCACACACAAATACACACAGTTTGTAAAAGCATAGTTCTACAGCAGAGATCAAGTGAGACCACAGTCACAGGCATGGTGGGGCCTGCCAGCAGCCGAGGACAGAGCCCGGAGCCAGTGGGGCAGAGGAACTGGTTCTTCCCACTAAGCCCACCCAGCTCCTTCAACCTCCCTGCCTCCAAATTCGTGAGAAGAAAAAGAGGACCACGGTTGCTCTCAACAGAATGTTCTGCCCTCTTCTCTATGTCCAGTCCCGTGCATGGTTTGTTGAAGGAAGTTAAACATCAGGAGGAGTTTTTAAACCCAGAGACAAGCCCATCATGTACATTTATCAGGAATTTATTCCAAAACGTCCTAGCAGTGTGTGACTTACATTCTGTCCACACTCGTGCTTATAGCCTAAGTCTTTGGGGCTATTGTTAGGCACTCAGTAAATATTTATTGACTGAAGAAATACTGGTGTTTGGAATGCCCTAGGTAGGAAACCTGAGTCTGAGCCAAATTACTTTGAGCCTTGCCTTTTTGGTTACTAGCATTGATTTTCCCGGGGCTTATTAGCACATGGCATATGCATGTCTGCACATGCGTGGATTTACACATCTGCTCTGTCTTATGCCTTCCTGGTTTCCCCACAAGGAGTCTTTCAGGGGTCTTCTCATGCAGTTTAGAGACTGTAAACTTCTGGGTTCCAGAAGGAATGTTTTGTTGAGGTTGTCCCATTTTCAACAAAAAGCTAATGATATAGAAACAATATTCTCTTAATTTTGAACCTTTCCAAATTCTTTTCCTCCATTGAGCCAGGAGGAGGGAGAGGGGATTTTTTAAAAGGAAGAGCCCACCAGCCTAGAGCTTAGAGCATAATTAATTCTTAATATCATTTCTTCAAAAAGGAGAAAACTTGACATAAGAGTTAAGGATCCACCCGGTCATTTTATTCTGATGTGAAGGAAAATCACTTTTGGGAGGGATAGCATGGCAAACAAGAACATTTTGGAACAGGTTTTTACAGTGGAAATGAGAAATGCAACCTGTGGTGGCACCGTGGGCCTTACACGTGCAGTGGCATGAATGTAAATGCACACACCAGTGCTGGCTAAGCAATTAAGGAATGCTTCCACTGCTCATGCAAGGTTTAATTCCAGGAATTTAAGGAGGCTCAAGAGGCAGCTTGGCTTCGTGAGCAGTCACCCTTGCTCAATGCTTGTAGCCCACACCTGCATCATGAGACCATCACATGCAGGGTGTGCTGCTCTGTGTGAAGGACTATTGAAAGCAGGCAGGTACTGCTCTTTCAAGGTTTATAAAATGATGAAATAAGGTTGGTGAAGAGCTCTCTTCAAGGAATCAGTGGGTTCCTGTCAGTTCACTGTTCCCACAATATAAGTTGGTTATGATATGATAAAACCCTGCTTAGCTCTTACAGCCTCATGGTCCAAGTATGGCACCAAGTAACATGGTTCCAGACTGTCTTGTTGCTCTCCTCCCAAAACAAAAAGGCAATTCTGTTGACCTGACACTCTTCCCTACCCTGGAAAAGCATGTGCATTTTTTAGAGAAAATGTACTTTAGAGAAAAGTACAGAAATTCACAGCACATTTTTGTATGCTTTTCTTTCTTCATCTGTTCAAGAGTAACAACCTTGGTGTTCTTCCAGAAGCAACACAAGGAATAGGAGTACACCTAATGTGTGATAGGCCTGGTTTTCAGGAGCTATGGTCTGCAGAGAAAGCATATCCCTTTCAGGCAAAGAAAGGACTTGTGTCAGCTCCTGTCGGGGCCCCGCCGAAGGGCGAGGCAGAGTATGACAGGAACTGACTCCCATCAAAATGGTGACCCCATCAAGCCAACCAATACACTGAGGCTTACTCTGTAATGTTGCCATTGGCATCGGTAGTATTCATCACCTAGAGGAGCTTTGGGAAGTGAAGGAGGGGGTGATAGGACCACACGGAGTTAGAATAGGTGCGATGTGAATTTTGAGTCCTGTATTTTTTCTTGTGAGACTTCCGTGGTGCTTAGAGGTACAACAGACCCATTAGTTTGAATCCTGCATCAGCCTGTGCACCCAGTTGCTCGTGCCCCTCAACTAAGCCCAATTGGAAGTAAGATCTTGACCTCCCACAAAATCAGGAAGGGTGCTATCATCTTCACATGGTGGGCCTCCCATGCAGAAGCTGTGAGATCGCACGGGTTGGGGAGGAAACCCCATTTTGCTCTTGTTTGTATAGTTTTGGTTTGATTTTTAATATAAAGTAAATATGCTTTCTTTTTTGGTGGTTGTTCTAGATTTATATCAACGGCAAACATGACACAGTATCACGAGCAGGCCACTTTAGCATAAGCCCAGGTTTAGTACTTGAGCACCCCAGGTTAAATATTCCAGGAGCTAGAAAGGAAGGTGTGAGAAGGTCTGCACAGACTGAGTAAGATAGCTCGTAGCCTGTTGAACAGAGCTGCCTGCGGACCGCACTCAGTCCGGGAACCTGGCTCATCCCACCTCTTCTCCTTGCACAGGCCTTTCTAACGGCCATTGGCGATAAGAACCGCAGGGCCGTGCTCGCCCTAGAGCACATGTTCGCACCCGTCCTGGACGGCGCTGTTTCCACTCTGCTGGGAGTGCTGATGCTTGCAGGATCAGAGTTCGATTTCATTGTGAGGTAAGCAGGAGGGGAAACGGGTCTTAATTTCCAAGAATCCCTATCATCTTTATGATCTCCGTTGCGTATTCCTTTCTGTGTCCTGTGGATAGCAGCACGTCCTCATTATGACTCTACTCTTTCTCCCCCAGATGTATTGAGGTGTAACTGACAAGTAAAAATCATATATTTTTTAAGGTATACAACATGATGTTATGCCCTATGAATACACTGTGAAATGATCACCACAGTCCGTGACTCCTCTTCTCTGAGTTTCTTAACTCAGAGACCTGCAGGGAGGTAGACGGACAAGCTCTCTCCTAGAGCCATCTTAGGGAACATCTTGGGGAGGAGAGATAGAGTGTGACAAGCAGCAGAGTTCCACAGCGTGAAGCCAGGGGACCGCCCAGTACCTGCCAATTCTGACCTTGGTTCCCCTCCACTGACCGAATTTAACCTTCACTGTTCTTTCAAAATGATAGAAAAGAAAACTTACAAGTACCTAAAATTATCACCTACATTTTCTTATTCTGAGAAGCAAAGGTAGCATGCCCAGACTTCACATTCAAGTTCTAGGTAAGATCTAGGGAGCGGTAAATGTGTAACTTCAGTGTCAAATGTCGGAAATCCAGACCTAGTTTGGATCCTTCTTTTTGGATCCCCAGGCAAGCAGTTTCTGGGGGCTTTATGAAGAATATGAGTTTGTGGCGTAGAAAAGGAGAACAAATTTGCCTTCTGCAGGGAAAGACCCTTCACTGCTCCGAACGGCCCTCACGGTTTTGGGAAATAGCTGCTCTTGGGTGGAATGCTGCAGCTCCGTGGACAGGCAAGGCCAGAACCACTCATAGGAAGATAGTCGGGGTTAGAACCGTGCTAAAGCAGAACTGAACATGCGACATGACTGTCTGCTTGGGATGCTTCAGGAATCTGGAGGGAGAATCTGAACAGGCTTTTTTGCTATGTGGGCCTGTGGTAGATCTCACGTTTTCAAGTGAAAAGAATAGGGTTTTGAGTTTCAGTCCAAGTTCCCTTGTTGCAGAAACCAGATCAGGATCCCGTTGGTCTGTGGCCCCAAATGAGGCCCAGCGTTCCCTCGGTGTAGTCAGTGCGGGCCAGCCGAGAGGTGGGCCCTTGATCACAGCATGGACCTGAACTCCTCAGATCGCCACATGCTTATGAATCACCCGAGGCTCTGCAGACTCCGCTCAGATTTTGCTGGGGGCAGGGGTTTGCGTTTCCAGCCAGCTCCCAGGTGATACCCATGCTGCTGGTCTTCTCAGCACAACACTCTTAATCAGCTCACAAGCCAATTAGTACATTCTTGTTTGCCAATACCAGGTAGATGTATGCCTAAATTAGATCAAGTTTTGGCCAGAGTTTTATTTTCAGCTCCTAACTTGACTTTGGCTTTTCCTTTATTTCCTTAGCTTACCCATATTCGGGCATTAATAGATGTTTCTTTACCTTACAAAACCCCTGGGTCAAGGAGAGTCTCTTTTGCGTGACTTCTCCCTGGGCACAATGTACCAAGCACCTCATAAGCGCCATCGCACACAGCAGTGAGTAACGTGGACGCTGTCCCCCCTCCGTGTGGCTTATAGTCTGTGGGGTTAGAGGGAGTTAACAGGCAGCTCAGAAGCATGAGAAGCTCAAGGCGGGGTGGGATCTCAGAGGATCGCACTCGGCCTTAGGGGGATGCCCAGTGAGCCACAGAGGGCATCTTTGCCAGAATCCCAGCAACCAGCTGGGCACCAGGATGGAGGGCAGAGTCCTGGCTCTCATCTAACCCCTGACTCCCATCTAACCCCTGGCTCCCTGTTTTCTCCTAGAGATATCAGGGTTCTTGTTTCAAGCACTTTAAAAGGGCTTCCCATTTTCTAGAACTGGATGGATTAACCTGATAAAGCCCTCACTGAGGTCAACTGCATGAGCAGACATTGTATACGCTAAGCCGTCAGAAATCTAATTGGTCTGTTTATGCTACAGTTAGATGGATGGGATGCAAATGTTGTAATGCTGCCGCTGATCTATGCTTCAGCCTGAAGTTCCAGCAGTTTACATTAGAGCAAGACATTGGCGGCTTGCTTTTTACTAATGCGGCTCAGAAGTTTCTAGTGTTTACAATAGCTGCGAGGTATTTGTATTTTTATAGGGATTCTTGCTCCTTTCATCTAATGTTGAAACTTACAGAGTCATGGCAAAGTTGGGTGCCTGTTCTGTTTTATGATCAAGAGGACCATTAACAGATAGATATCTTGCCCTCCCTCTTCCTGGAACATCCTGAGCTCTCCCCCACCACAGCCTCCTTCCAGCAGAGCTGCCCTAGACACTGTTAGTTCCAGAAAACGTACACTAGCGTGGAGCCCGCTCCCTCCAGCTGGGCGCAGCCTCAGCCGGCCAGCTGGCCCTCCCCAGCTGACAGGCTTACCTTGGTATTCCTGAAGGATCCCAGACCTTAGCCCTCAATGGTGGGAAAGCAGGGCCACTTGCGCACTCTCTTCTTCTTCATGGTGCTGCGGCCTTTATGTTTGAATTGGCTGACGCGAAACAAGAGTATTCAGAGATGCTAAATTGTTCAACAAAAGATTGGCCCACAGAGCAGCCCCCTCATTGTGGACCGCCCTCCCCCGCAAATGCCCCAGCAACCACAGAATGGGCAGCGCTTTCTTTTGCAGAAAGCTGGTTCTTGTATTCTAAAAAGGTTGCAATCGGAGCCGTTGGGTAAAACTGGAACTCACAGAATTCTCCGCAGAAAGTTGTGATTAATGAAAGCCCAGGGAAAGCCTTACCTGATACGCTGGAGACTTAATTAGAGATTCTGCTCTAAGATGCAGAAGCATTTCACAGTGGATTAGCTGCCTGCAGAAGTGGGCTGCTTTTCCTCCTGAGCTAAATTGTTTAAATTCTACACCCTTCACTTCATTTGTTTGCTTCTGCTGGGTTTTCACGGACGGGGCCCCTCAGCATTGTGTTTGTGCTTCCAATCTGCTCAGCCATTCAGCTCACATTCCATATTTTTGTGTTTGTGTAACACATTCATAAATAACATTACATGCCAGGAGATTTCAGCAAATTAACAAACTAATTTTTCTCTCATCCCTTCATGAACTAACACTTTGGGTTGTGGAATGTAGTCCTCGAGAGTCACAAGGTAAAAAAAAAAAAGAAAGAAAGAAAAAACCTAATCTCGTGCTGAATTTGAACCACAGTTTTGTAAAGGCCTTTGCAACCGTGTGGGCTTCGTTAACTTTGGGTTTTGATGTGCTACGTAATATTTGGGCATGTGAAGCCTGGCTTCATTTACTTTTGCCACAGTGAATGTTCCTGTTTCCCTTTTATCTTCAAGGTATTTCTTTGCTGTCCTGGCAATCCTAACAATCCTGGGTGTTCTCAACGGGCTGGTTTTGCTCCCAGTCCTTCTGTCCTTCTTCGGACCATACCCTGAGGTCAGTAATCCTACCAGGCTGTAACGTATACCCCTAAGGCCACCAGAAAGCTGTCCCAGGGTCCCTATGAATTTAGATATTTTGGTATCTCAACATTACTACGTGCTTTTTCAGTAAACATTTCGATGACTATGGCTTTTTTCTCTTCAACGTAATAGTTTGGGGGATGTTGTACTTGTTTTGTTTCCATGTCTTAAACCAAATGATTGGCGGTTTGAGTCTTGTAGTTCTGTATCCATGAAGTAGTCTCCACCCAAGATAAATATCTGGGCTTGAAAATAAGGAGAAAGGGCACAGCCTGCCTTTTCCAAAGCGTAAGAGCAGAGGTGGGATCTTGGGCCCCAGCCGTCGAGGGGCAGAGTGGGGGAGGTGAGCACAGGGCCGTGGGAGAGGCCGGGCAATAGGGGGACGGGTACAGAGACCACTGAGCAGTACAGTGCTTTGCACTCTGAGTGTGACCAGCAGTAAATGGATGATAACACTTCTGATATGGAATCTCCTTACACAGGTGTCTCCAGCCAACGGGCTGAACCGACTGCCCACCCCTTCTCCCGAGCCGCCCCCCAGTGTTGTCCGCTTTGCCGTGCCCCCCAGTCATGCAAACAATGGGTCTGATTCCTCTGACTCGGAGTACAGTTCTCAGACGACGGTGTCGGGCATCAGTGAAGAGCTTCGGCACTACGAGGCCCAGCAGGGCACTGGGGGCCCTGCCCACCAAGTGATCGTGGAAGCCACAGAAAACCCAGTCTTTGCCCGCTCCACTGTAAGTCACCCCGGGGGGCGGGGGCTAGCCCCTATCTCCTGTGAGCAGCAAATCCCAGACAGATAGGATTTTAAAATAAAGTAGAGATTGTGTAGAATCATATGAAATTGCCAATATTTGCCTCTGAAACTATAAAAACATGAGTTCCGTGTGTTTGGGTGTCCTGTGGATTGCGAAGGGCGGGGGCTCATATCCCCCTGCTTTGAGCAACGTTGGCATGTATCTTACTTGGGTGAAGCACACCTGGAGCTTGAGGCCTAGAGGGAAAGTGTGCCTTCCTGCTGCTGCTTTTTTTTGTTTCTTTAAAGCTGCACATCATTTTAGACTAATACTTTTTTTTAAATGTAGTGGTATTTTTATTGCCAATAGTGATTTTTTTTTCCCCCTCCCACTTCTGTTACATTTAAATGTCCCAATACAAAATGATTTTAATTGTTGATGTCTAAGACTTTACCAGAAGTGGGAAGCTTAGCCTTTAGGAAAGCCATGAGCAGCCCAGGAGCCCCTTCTCAAAGACTCCGAGAGCCCCAGCCATGTCCTGCACTCTCTCTGCTCCCTGGGAAGTGCTCAGCCCCTCCAGGCCTAGAGCACAGTACACAAAACCCGAGGAGAGGAAGGTTCTAAGACTCGTGTTGCTCTAACTGAGGGCCTCCTGCTGTCCCTCCAGGAAATGGGTATTCCAGTCCCAGGCCAGAGCAGCCCTCGCATGAAAGAGAGAGAGGCCAACCAAATAACCTAAATTTTCCTCCTCTTACCCCCCGTGACGATGCCTGCTGAGCTGCAGTGTGAATCTGGTTTTGTTCAGCAGGAGCCTAAAAATAGGTACAAGCTGAACGACTTTGAAGTTGGTCACGGTCCTTTTGATTGATGTGGCCACTGTGTTGCTCCACGCTTTGTATAGAGACCCAGAAACCAGATTCCTAACAACCGGACAGAGCAGCGCTGCCCCATAGAACTTTCCGCGATGATGGAAATGCTCCCTCTGTGCTCGCCAGTACAGTAGCCACTGATCACATGTGGCTGTTGAGCCCTTGAAATGTGGCTGGTGCAACGAAGGAACCGCATTTGGAATTTGTGTTCAGTTAAGGGCAAAGAGCCCTGTGTTCCTAGTGGCTGTCAGAGTCAACGGTGTAGGCATAGATATCTTGCCAGCATGCAGTGTTGGGCTGAGCCAGAGCCAGATGCTTAGCAGTTTTCCAAGAGGAGGAGCTTGGGATTGGACCTGCAACGCAGGGTGGGGCGCAAACGGTGGGAGGGAGGCAGTGCAGGGACTCTGTGACCACAGCCCTGCATTTAGGGGTCACAGCCACGTGTGCCCAGCCAGCTACGCTAGAGAAAGCCTAGACCTAGGCTCCAAATAAGGCCCTCCTCTGCCACGTCGAGGAGGTTCTAAAAGAACAAGTTTTTCTTTTGTGGGAAGAAGGTCCTTCTGGCTCGACAGGGGCCTCTCCCAGCCATTTGTGGGGTTGACTGAGCACTTGGTGAAGAGCTGTGTGTGGGTGGCCGGCCGAAGCCTGAGCCAAGAAGGGAAGGCGGGGCACAGCGAGGGGCGACGCCCGCCCGGGGCTGGCATCCTGCCTGTTTTAACCTGCCCTCGCCCTCTGCAGGTGGTCCATCCTGAAATGAGACATCACCCACCCTCAAACCCTCGCCAGCAGCCCCCCCTGGACACAGAGCCCTTGCCTCCTGGACGACCAGGCCAGCAGCCCCGGAGGGAACCCCCCAGAGAGGGCCTGCGGCCACCCCCCTACAGACCGCGCAGAGACGCTTTCGAAATTTCTACTGACGGGCATTCTGGCCCTAGCAATAGGGACCGTGCGGGCCCCCGGGGAGCCCGTTCAAACAACTCTCGGCACCCAGCGTTCACTGCCATGGGCAGCTCGGCGCCCAGCTACTGCCAGCCCATCACCACTGTGACGGCCTCGGCGTCCGTGACTGTGGCCGTGCACCCCCCACCCGCCCCCGGGCCCGGCTCCACGTGGAACCCCCGAGGGGGACTGTGCCCAGGCTACGGGGACTACTCCGAGACTGAGTACGGGCTGTTTGAGGACCCCCACGTGCCTTTTAACGTCCGGTGCGAAAGGAGGGATTCCAAGGTGGAAGTCATAGAACTGCAGGACGTGGAATGTGAGGAGAGGCCCCGGGGCAGCAGCTCCAACTGAGGTGCGTCTGGGGCGAGGGGGGCGCTGGTTGGGCCTCGAGTCGCTGCCCCTCAGCAGCAGTGGAGGGATGCACGGGGGGTACCAAGAGCAGAGCTCCTTGGAGCTTCTCAGGCTGCCCCCTCTGGGAGCCCCTGGGCATTGGTGTGGCCCAAACCAAACACCGGTGACCCCTGATTACCATGTCCAAGTTCTGTCATCCCTGGAGAACCAGTCCAGTCCCAAACTGGGTCCCTCCCTCGCTGCTGAGCTGTTGAGAATTAGTGTAAGTTCACGGGGATGCTACCTGGCTTCCACCTGTCTTTCGATCTCTCTAAAGCCCCATGACAGGTGTGATTGATACATGGCTCAGTGAACCCTAACCCTAACCCTCACATCGGGGAAGGGCTCGTGACCCACCCCGAAGAGGCCCTCCTGCGCTGACCCAGCACCCCACCTAGTACCATTGACCAGTTTCCTTAATTTTGTGCTTAATTTCTGTGCTATGTACAGACTCATACACCCGTGGCTTCGTTTAACTTATTTTTTTTCTTTTTTTCTTTTAAAGGGTGAGTAAAATCTGAAGCAGAGGCCAAAGATTGGAAGCCCCCCAACCCCCCCAATCCCCTCCACCCCCAAACTGCTTGAAGAGAACCGCTTAGAGTCCCACAGGCGTGCGCTCCGGGAGAGCAGTTCTGCGTTACTGTAACTGATTGTATTATTTTGTGAAATAGTTCTATAAATATTTAAGAGATGTACACATATGTAATATACGAAGAAACGGATGTACAGTAGTGCGATCTGGGCTCTCTCCACCCCCGCCCCCAGAGTGGGCGGTGGGGAGGCCGTTGCGGGGCCCCTCCCAATTTGTGCATGGGTCTCTGTGCCACAAACAAGCCTAACTTAGTCTTAAATTTCAGCATATGTTGCTGCTGCTTAAATATTGTATAATTTACCTGTATAATTCTATGCAAATATTGCTTATGTAATAGGATTATTTTGTAAAGGTTTCTGTTTAAAATATTTTAAATTTGCATATCACAACCCTGTGGTAGTATGAAATGTTACTGTTAACTTTCAAACACGCTATGCGTGATAATTTTGTTGTTTAATGAGCAGATATGAAGAAGGTACGCTAACCCCGGTGGCTTCTCCAGGTGTAGTGGGGTGTGGTTCCGGTTGACCGTGTGTGTGTGTGTGTGTGTGTGTGTGTGAACATGTGTGTGGTTTCCCAATGTACTGTACTGTGATTTTATTTTATTTTTTTCTCTTTTTGTTTCTTTTCACTGTCTTGTAACCCTCAGTGGGCTCTGCCCTAGTTGAGCTGGAAGAGTCAGGATGTCTTTATTGCTTGGTGCTGGTGGAAAGCTAGCCCTGAATGTCGCCTTACCCTTTCGCCGGACTCCCTTCAGGCCCAGGGCTCTCTTGCGATCGTTGGCTGCTATCCAGACTCTCCCAATTCATGCCTCAGAGGAGACGGGCTCCATTGCGTGGATCATTGTGGTGGACGGTGGAACCTCAGGGTTTAGAGCTAACATCCGCTCATCCTCATTGGTATTAAAGCGTTATTATAGAACACGCTTAGTGGTGCGCCTCAGCTGGGCCATGAACATATACTCTAGACTATGCAGCCTTTGTTGTACCTCTCGTGACACACACACATGCACACGCACATACACATACACGCACCCTCAAAAACATAAGGGCAGATTGGAAATCTTTCAGAGACCATGACCCTGCTATGAGTAGAAAAACCTGTTGATTCTGGTTTTTCACCACAGTCAACCCGTAGATGATGTTTTGAGTCCCTACAATTTAAACTCCCCCTTCTTCCTAAATTGCACAGTTGGCTGGGACTTTCTGGGACTGTTTGTATCTTCTTGAAAAATAAATAGTGAGCCTCCAGTGTGGTGATGTGCAGTCAGAAGTTCTGCAGGGTAGGAGCTTCCGAAGGATCCTTCTCAGTGTGTGAATATTCCTGTTATGGACCCACGAGCCCTCAACAGACCGTGTCTCTCCTCTCAGCCTCATTAGTGTTCCCTCGACGGGACGTTGATCCAAGAGCAGGGAGATATTCGTTCCATACACCCCACTGAAGAGCGCGTCTGGAGGCAGGTCTCTCAACCAGGTGTGATTTTTAAAGATTTGCTTCTGTCTTGCTTCTGTCGTCTTGCTCTGAGGTGTGTGTCGGGGAGGCAGTCAGTACCCAGACTCGGCTCTGTGGGAGCACGCGAGCGGGAGCTCCCACAGTGCCCTCCTGTTCACCACTGAAAATGTCAGAAGGCAATGGGCTCCTGGTAGTACCCAGCAGCATAGTGACCTCAGACCCAAAACCTTGCCACAAAACTGTAAGATACTCATTGGAAGCCCCCTGTGGCCACCAGGTGTGTGTGTTCACGTGCCAGGGGCCCGGGGGGGCCAGCGTCTACTGTCCAGTGACTCTGTCGGCCACACTGTCCACCTAATACCCAGCTGTGCTCAGAAAACTTATGTCCTGCGTTCAAGAGAGAGATGGTGCAGAATTCTGAGGTCCTCTGGCTCATGGCACGCCCTCCTTGCTCCTTTCCTGAGCCCAGCTTGTGTGGTACATGAGAGCTCACATGGCCCCGCTTTCTGCACAGTGTAGAACTTTCTCCCACAGTCACATTGGCAAAGGGAGAACCGAGGGGCAGGCAAGCGGCCAGAATTTCTCTCTCTCTCCCTCTCTCTCTTTTTAAAAATAGTTTTATCTTGTCTGTCTTGTGTGTTCATTTGGATGTTTTAATTTTTTTAAGTCTTTGCTGATATTTATAATTTTGTATCATAAGAATGTTTTCCTACAGTATTTGTCATGCCAGTTTATAACAAAAAAAATGCAGGGATTTTATTTCTATTGGAAACACTATTACAGCTATGTTTTACTTTTGAACAGAATTTTTATTTGTATAGAGTGCTTACTAATGTTAAATAGTTCAGAGTATATAACATTTTCATTAAAGACTCATGGTAGGTGTTAGTGTAAGGAGTTTAAAGGAAATAAATATTCAAACTGGGTCTCATTGTCTGCCAGTTTGGGCAGAAATGGGTTTGTGTCATTTCAATTACAAAGATAAAAGTATGCCATATAATTTATTTATATGAAAATTTATTTTTGTAGTGTATATAGTAGTCATCAAGTCTTTTGACAGAAGTATATTTTTAAAGAATTTATATGTGATGAATCCATAATGTCTGGAACTTTGCTGAGACATGAGTGGGGCACACTTTTCATTGTAAAGTACAGCAAGGAAAGGAAAATGTTTAACAGTGTTAAGAGAGTGAGAGATCGAGTAAATATTCATGCAATTGTGAAATGTGTATTAGTTACCATTTGTGACCTAGTGTGGTTCTCATTTTAAACCTTGGAAGGCAAAAATGTACAAACTCTCTAAATATTAATGTTCAAACACTGATAGAAATTCTAACATGAATAAAAAATAATATAACTTGTTGGTTATGTCTTCGTTCATAGAATTTTTTTTTTCAAGATTTTATTTGTTATTTGAAAGCAAGAGAGAGAGAGTGTGTGTGTGTGTGTGTACACGTGCAAGCAGAGGGAGAGGGAAAAAGCAGACTCCACACTGAATGTGGAGCCCAATGTGGGGCTCAACCCCAGGACCCTGAGATCATGACTTGAGCGGAAAGCAAGAGTTGGACCCTTAACTGAGCCACCCAGGCACCTCTAGTCATAGAATGTTTTTTTAATTCTATTAACAGAATGTTTTACAAAGGTGGTTAGCATGTCAGGCCACCAAAAACTTCGTTGTTTTGTCTTAGTAACCTTGCTAAAGAATCCTTTCTTGTTCTCCCTCACGGAAGCATTCTTAATATAAGAACTCTGGGTTTTTATTTTCTGACACCAAGAAAGTTCCTAAATACCATTCAAAATGATCCCCTCTGTCCTCTTTCAACATTCTTATTTGTTTTATGTGATGCCTAATAATTAGAGGAAACACTGATCAAGACAAATGTGACGATTATTCAAATAAAGGAAGGTACCATACTTAACTCAGGGTAGCTGACAACATGGGACTGGTTGAACCTGATACAGAATGGCTTTTTTTGGGTGTTTATGATTGGATTATATCTCATTTTCATCGTAGCCGTGGAGAAAAAATAAGACCAGGAATATCATACCCACTGGAAAGCAAGGAGTGGTGGGGAAGGACTCCAGATATTGTTCCAAACACCCAGGGAGGGGTCAGCAAACTGCAGTCCACAGGCCTCCTGTTCTTGCCAAGATTTCTCACAACATGGACATGCGCAGCTATATACAGATTGTGGCCGCTTTTCGTTTTGTGGCAGAGTTGAATAGTTGTGACCTGGTGTACAGCCCGTGGAGCCTAAGATGATTTACTAACTAGCCCTTGAGATAGAGTTCGCTGACCCATTTTAAGATAGGGTTACCGTAAGCCAATGATCCTCAGGTGTGGTTCATGGATTGGCAGCATTGGTGTGCCTCAGAAGCTTTCTAGAACAGCAGAATCTTCAGGGCCACTCCAGACCTACTGAGTCAGACTCCTGGGAGTGAGGCCCGGGAATCCGTGCGTTTACCAGCTGTCCTGGTAGTTCTGATGCACCAGCAGCGACGATCCCTACACCCCTTCGTGCTGCATGTGGCCGCAGCTCTATAATTTGACCAGTGCAGGCCAGATCTGGAAACAAGGTAGAGATGCCGACTCCTCTGTACGGTCTTTCCACAAAAAAACACACGTTCCTCCGGGGGAAAGAGTGGAGACCTGTCAACAGCATTTGTGTCTGGGAGCCCAGAGAGAGGAATTCCTTTTTTAGTGCTCTGCCGCTGCTGTGGGGCAGGATCCCAGTGGAGGGCGTGAGCTTCTGGCCTCAGAAGCAGGGGAGGATGATCACTCGAGGCCAGACCCCTGTGCTGCCCTTGCCGCTGAGAGGGCTGCAGGTGACCCACTCTGACTTGGGCCAGTCCCTTAAAACCTTGGGGCTTCCATATCTTCATCTGTATATAAACTAAAGATAATATGTGTCTTTTGCGTACCTCTGAACGTCAAAAGCAGTGATGGTTGTGATGAGGTCTGGCCCAGAGGGAACCTCTGTGGACCCCACACTGAATAAGATGCTCAGGGAATACAATGTCCTCCCTAATGGATGCCTCATTTAAACACCATAGTCATCAAGTGTTAAGCGGGGGTTCCTGTCTTAAAACCTCATCTTCCTCTCTCCTGGTCTAATCTACAGTCTGTTCCTAAAACCGTTCCGTAGTGAACTTCACATGTAACATTCACTTGGTCATGGGGAATAGGTGCCCCCTGAAACTGAGCATGGAAAATATTAATTACATTAATTGGAATTCAGATTGAGAGGCGCTTTCTTTTAGAAGAGTTTTACACCACCAAAATGACCGTTCGTTGCCATCCAATTTTATATTCTTTATAAGTTACATATACCTAACTAAGTAAGCTAATTTAGTTTTTCATGTTGGCCTGGGGAGAAGTTTTTAATCAGATTTGTGCCCCAAAATCCACCATATTTATTCAGGACTTAGGTAAACACAAGGCCCCATTATTTTTGGCACGATGGGCATATTTAACAGCTTTGGGAATGCTGCACGCTGCTAAATTTCGGGCAGCAGCCGCGTCGATGTGAAGGCAGGTGTTTCATTTTTGGTAACTGGCAACTGACCTCCCAAAAGGAGAAGTGGAGATGGCCTATTAATCATCCAGAAAGAACATCTGCCAAGTTTTAATCGCTTTTAATAAAGGTTGTGCCTAATGAGAATATGCCTCGAACATAAATCTGCTTCATGGTTCACATTGTCTCGATGGAGAGCGTGGTGGATGCCATTTTCTGCGAAGGCTCCCTGCCAAGAAATGACAAGGGCCATCTTAGGGATCTTGAAGGAACGTTCTGATCTGTTAGGAACGCGGTGGAACTCAGGAAAGCAGAGGGAGCTGGGGCTGTCTGTTACATAAAGAAGGGAGCAGTAGAGATGATCCAAATCAAGCTCGGCCTGGCCAGAGCAGGTGTGACATTCTACGTGGCAGGGTGTTTTGGTGATCATTGATTCCCACCTACCATTTAGGAATTCCCTTTCTTGGGGCCAAGAGAATGGGCCTTCCGACTGAGAGGGAGACTTTGCCCTGACAACGAGACACATCTCAGGGAAGAGTGTCGCTCCAACAGGCAAACACAGCCTCATCTTCCTCCGAGTCAACCGAACCCCTTTACATTCCTTTTTCCTGGAGCAGGTTCTCTTTGTTCATTGGCGTCCCATCCACAGGACCTAAGACCAAGGGCACGGGAGTATGGTATTAGGTCTCACTGAGGCAAAAACTAAACGCAGAGAAGAGTTCACACAAAAGCAAGCCCAGAAGATACCTCTGTCAACAGCAGCATCTTCGTACACAATGGACAACAGCTTGTGTTCTCGTGGAAAAGGGGGTGGTGGACAAGAGACTGGTTTTACTTTTATAAAGAGAAAAATCACGGCGATGAAGGAGACATTGATGAGCAAGTCCTGACTGGTGAGGATTGCAGCCTTAAGCCCACATGAAGATGCCAAAAGGATAATCTTTATAATTACAAATTTCAATCAGCGGCAACAGTAGGTGGACTCCTGGTGAGAGGCTCTTTTGCAGCAAGACGAGAAGCAAGATGGGGCAGGAAGGGAGAAAAGCAGGAGGCGGTCCGCTGCGGGCTGAGAGAGAAAACAGCCCTCTGTCACGGGGCGCGTGCTCAGATGTCCAGAGAATGAGGCCGATACCGTGAAAACGGCCAAATGGCCACCAAAACTCGGAAAAGACCATTCAACTGGGGAAGAGGCATGAGAAAAAGAATGGAGGGGCGCCTGGGTGGCTCAGTGGGTTAAGCCTCGGCCTTAGGTCGTGATCTCAGGGTCCTGGGATGGAGCCCCGCATCGGGCTCTCTGCTCAGCGGGGAGCCTGCTTCCTCCTCTCTCTCTCTCTCTGCCTGCCTCTCTGCCTGCTTGTGATCTCTGTCAAATAAATAAATACAATCTTAAAAAAAAAAAAAAGAATGGAATAGAATGCCAAGAGGCAAAGGTCTTCTTCAAAACATCAACGGGCTGCGGGAGCCATTGCCAGTCCATAATACTTCTATTGGGCCCAAAACATCAATAAGCACCTTAGATCTTCCATCGGATGGATGCTTTTTCTTTTCTTACTCAGCTCCCACCTTACATGGAATCATGGAAGGTCATCATGAATCATACGAATTTGTCCAGAATCATGGAAGGCCAAAGCTGTCCCAGGCCTTGGCCCTCTTAGACTCAGAAAGGCTGGAGGTGTGCTATGGCAGTCTCAACATTGGCCAGCAGCTTCCGGAGTCATGTCAGACGTAGAACCCGACTCAAATGCAGTCTCGCGTTCTTATTCCCTTATCACCTCCCTTCCCCCTCACCGCCACCATGCCTTGTGTTTCACATGTTAATTTCAAAGGGAGGGGTGCCTGCCCTCTACACCACTGATGTGCAGCAGGGCTCCGGGGCCCCTCAGCTGTGGCGTGGGTCCACAACCAGGTGCACAGCATATATATCGGCACTAAAGGCAAACGGCCGCAGTGGAGGAAGCAATTAGCAAATCTCTGAATTATCCTTCTGATTACACTTAAATTCCAAAAGCTAATTGGCTAAAATATTCCTCCTTAATTAGAAGCAATTAATATGTGAAGCTAGGTTTGCATTTCACAAGAGAGTTTGCATTTCACGATTGAAATCTCATCGTTCATTCACTAATGGTCTCTAATGGCTCGTGATCATAAGGCACACACAATTAAGCTGGCATTTTCAACGTGGGAGCGAGGGAGGATGGCTGAATTTATGAACAATCCTTCCAAAGCGGAGGACACGGCCGCCGCCCACCTGGGGCCACAGGAACACCATCGGGCATGCTCGTGCTTGCCCAGACACTTCCACCTGTGTCACAAGTCCCGACCTGTCCACTGTGACCCCTTCCGGATTTCCTCCTCTCTCGCTTGTTCTCTTTCCCCTGAGGAGGCTTGTCCACGCTCCCTTACATAGTCAAGGCAGACTCAACATCAAGGCCAAGGGGAAGCCTCTCCAGAGTCCGGAGGCTACGGGTGGAGCGCTGCCCCAGGTAGCAGGAGCACTAGCAGAGATCGGAGGAAGACCGTGGTGAGGTAAGAAAAAGGAGACAAGGGCAAAGCCTGAGTAAGAAGCGGCTCGGGGAAGTTGAGGCCAGGGCAGGACTCCCTCACCCCACACCACAGTAATTTCCGGAGATGGTGCTGATCTGACACCAAAGGGGAAGACAGAGAATAGAAGAAGGGTTCCTTTGTCTTATTTGTTAGTTTTTCCCTCTCTCAGGTATTTTCCAAAATCTTCAAGGGAGAGAATGTATTGAGAGGAAGAGCTGGCAAACTAAAAATCCAGACCAGGTATTTGTTTTTGTAAATAAAGTTTTATTGGAACACCGACATGTACATGCTCACTCTTGTATGGTCTGAGGCTGCTTTCATGCCACAGGGGCAGAGCTGAGCTGATGCGACAGACACCATACGGCCTGAAATATTTTCTGTGTGGCCATTTACGGAAAAAGCTTGCCACCCCTTAGAATATGATGTCTCTGCATTAACTCATGTACGTACTCTGGCCCCTGTACAGACAGGCTAATTCTTGTTATTTCTCAAACACGCCAGGCACTGGTTTCCCTCAGGGCATTTGTGCTTAATTCTTCCCTCCACCAGGACTGGACATTTTGTCTCCCAGATGGACACATGGCTCGCTCCTTCACCGAATTCAGGTCTTTGTTGAAAGGCCGCCTTCTTGCGGGGTGAAGGGTGGGGAGGGCCTACCTGCTGCCCCCTCCCCCACTTCAAAACCTCAAATACAATCCGCACCCCCATCCCAGCCCCCCTATCTCCCTCTTCTGCCTCAGTTTCTCCATAGCATTTACTGTTTTCTAACATCCTCTATACTTAGCCAACTGACTTGTTTATGGTCTATCTCACCCTGTATGTTAGCTCTTTGAAGACAGGGATGTTTGGCTATGGTATTTACTACTGTATTCCCCAAAGCCTAGAGCTGTGCCTGGAACATAGCATGCAGTTAAGTATGGTATTTGTTAAGCGAATAAACCCTACAAAGTACCTACTCTAATTTCTCCCACTTTACAGATGAGAACACTAGAAGGTTACAAGATCTGCTAGAAATTGTAATGCGAGTCACGGATTCCTGAGCCGCCTTACGCACTACCCGCGGGAACTCGATGCTACTGTCTGCCTCTTCTGTGCATTCCCCTCACAGCTGGTTACTGAGCATAGAGCCCTATCGGGATCTAGGCACCGTTCCCGATTCTGGGCAGGATGAAAAGAATAACAGGACCAGAGTCCCTGATATGAAGAACCTTAAAATCTAATTCTTTCTATTTCCCTACAAATATATATAAATATAATGACACATATAGGTGCATTTTGTTTTGTTTTACTTTGCTTTTTACTGTAGCAAAATTTCAAGCACACACATAGAGTATAGAGTAATGAACACCCATGTATCCAGTTCCAACAATTGGTAACATTTCCCCGTTCTGTTTTGTCTGTGCTCCAATTTCTCCTTGCTTGCTGGTATCTTTGAACATAAATCCCAGACATCATCCCATTCCACCGACAGATACTTCATTATGAAGTTTAGTTGACATAGCATGTTACATTAGTTTCAGGTGTACAAAAGAGCGATTTGACAAGTCTATACATTCCGCGGCGCTCACCACAAGTGTGGCTCCCATCTGTCACCGTACAATGCTATTACAACCTCATTGACTATATTCCCTGGGCTGTGCCTTTCATCCCTGTGACTTATTCATCCCATAACTGAAAGCCTATCCCACCCACCCCACCCATTTTACCCAACCCTCTCCCTCCCTTTCTCCCCCTCTGGTACCCTAACCAGGTACCCTAACCCTGCTTTACTGCACCAAACCAAACTGACAACAATTCCTTTATGTCCCGCTAATACCCAATTCATATTCAAATCCCCCCCATTGTCCCAAGTGTGTGTGTGTGTGTGTGTGTGTGTGTGTGTGTGTTTATTTTCTCCTATTTTTTTCAAGCATTTCACCATTTCTATAATTATTCAAAATAAAACAAAAAAGCAGGGTGCCGGGGCACCTGGGTGGCTCAGTGGGTTAAAGCTTCTGCCTTTGGCTCAGGTCATGGTCCCAGGGTCCTGGAATCGAGCCCCGCATTGGGCTCTCCACTCTGCAGGGAGCCTGCTTCCTCCTCTCTCTCTGCCTGCCTCTCTGCCTACTTGTGATCTGTCTGTCAAATAAATAAATAAAATCTTTAAAAAAAAAAAAAAAGCAGGGTACCTGGCTGGCTCAGTTGGTAAGATCGTGCATGTGGCTCTTGATCTCAGGGTCAGGAATTTGAGCCCCACGTTGGGTGTAGAGTTTGCTTAGATAAATAAATTTTAAAAACAGGAAAAAAGTCAACAATTTTTTGATATCTTAATCATGAAGGAGATAGCATTTGAATTTGGCCTTGAAGGACAGGATTTCAGTAGGTAGAGACTGTGGGTAGGGCATTACCAATAAAAGAAAGAGACTGAGTTAAGTCCCAGAAGATAAGAAATTTAGGGTGTGTCTGGAAAATGTGAGGTCTATTATGTTGGAGCATATGCCACGCAAGAACTATGGTTCTCCGAGTGTTGTCCTAGGACTGGTGGCTTCAACATGACCTGGGAAATTGCTAGAAATGTAAACTCACAGGCTCCCCTACTCCCAGCCCTACCAAATCATAATCTCTGGGTTTGAGGCCCAGGAATCCGTTTTAATAAGTTCTCTGGGTGATTCTTTACCTTTTTTTTTTTAATTTTTATTTTTTGTTTTATTTATTTAAACAATCTCTACACCAACATGGGGCTCAAACTCAGGATCAGTGGTCTCACTCTTCCAACTGAGCCAGCGAAGTGCTCTTTTTTTTGTTTTGTTTTTAAGATTTTACTTATTTATTTGAGAGAGAGAAAGCACGAGTGGAAAGGGGCAGACGGAGAGGGGAGACACAGACTCCCCACTGAGCAGGGAGCCCCACGCAGCGCTGCATCCCACTACCCTGAGATCATGACCTTAGGGAAGGTAGACACACAGACACTTAACTGACTGAGCCACCCAGGCACCTCCTCTGCAGGTGATTGGTAAGCTCCCAGAAGTTTAGGAAGGGCACATGCAGGGAAAAAGGTGACCTTGAAAGCTAGTCTACTGGCAATGGCCTTATCCATTTGGCCTCTTGAAGACCTTTAAACAGATGCCTGGTTGTGCCTGTGTTTTAGAGCTCTGAAGGATGGATGAGAGGTACAGAAATAGAACCTTGAAGCAGGAAGAACATAGACTGTTGCCATGGCTGTCACATGCAATTACAGCAGCAACCTACTGCTTGCGTTTCCCAACATCCCTTCACTGCCTGGGTTCCAAGTTTCTTCTGGAGGAAAATACCCTTTTCCCAACCCTCAATATATCTGCTTCAGGTAGAGTGGTCCAGGCTTCAGGGCTGATCATGTGACTCAGATTGTCTGATAAGAGCATCATTTCCTGGCCACAGTGATTGATTCAAGGAGGGGAACATGAACCAGTCAGAATCTGTTTGATGTTGTGAAGCTCCATCTGAAACATCTAAGAGTAGATGTGCTTTGGTAGGATTTGCTTTCCAATGAGAAATGTGCAGCCTCCGTGCGACTGGAGGGGTAGAGAGCTTTTATGAGAAAGGAGCCAATAGTGCAAAAGGCAGGGCCAAGGAAAAAAGAAGATGATGTATAAACTGCTTATATTATTTGAACCCTGGATCAAGCTGTACCTAAAGCCAACCCATTCTCAAAATTTTCTGAAATTCTTGTTTTCTGGCCAGCTGGAGACAGATTTTTGTTTTGTCCTGAATGACCTAAATTCAGTATGACATTGGGCTTGATAAGGGAGCCACGGATTCACAGGACACGGGCAGGCTTTGGATTTTCACTGAGAGGAGAAGAGATTGAGGAAGTCAAAGTTGATTGATGGTGTTGCAGGTTAGATTCCATGAGAAGCAGACTTTGGGAAGACGTGTAGAACGTTTACTTCCCAGTGACCCTTCCCAGGGTCAACACCTATAGGACAGTAGAAGAAGCAGTGCTGAGGAGGGAGAAGTTGAGCTGCCATGTTGCTGAGATGGCTGAAGAGCTGAGATGGCTCTTCCAAGTTGGATCAAATTAGAACAAGGAAGTATAGAGTTCTACACTCTTACATTGACCAGTCACAGGATTCATGCTGCCACTGGGAAAGGGGCAGGATATCGGGCCAGACATGTTTTCTCCACCAAGTGTAACTCCCAAAGAGAGACTGAGCTGAGCTGTCAGCCACCAACAACCCCACAGCTGGGAAAAAAGCTGAGTCCCCTTTTGGCGGGAGCAGCCCAGCCTTCACCACAGCCAGGTTTCCTGGTTGAGTGTGCGGCTGTGAGGACAGGGATGCCTGCAGCTGAAATAAGGGAGGGAGGAGGTACAGATGTAGTCTGGGAGAGGGCGGAGGCAATTCTGGACCCACGGTGCTTAAACGCTTGAGGAGATGCTCCCGGAGGTCCAGACCGACATCCATCTAGGAAGCATCAAGAATAAAAAGCATAGTTGAGGAGCACCTGCCAGGAGAGAGTGGAGGTGGAAAGGAGGGAGGATGGAACGTAGGGGGCAAAAAGAAGAAAAGGAACCCATGAAGGGAGAAACAAGGAGTAGTTAAAGAGGCAGCAGAACTGGGCAGTGCTGCAAATTCCAAGATAGTAGTAACGATAGTAGATACGGCTGTGAACATTCACTGGCTAGGGAACTTAAGGTGATGGCAAACGAGTTGGGTGGGGGCTAATCAGTTGATAGGCATTTAAATTAGGAGAAGAATCAAGAGCGTGGGGACGGGACTGGTGTACTTGAAGCATGTGTATTTGCTGGCTAAAACACAAACATCATCAGAAATGAGAGTAAGTTTGCTGACTTAATTTTATCCCTACTCTCTGCTTTTGTTTAAAAGTGGTATTGGGGGGCACCTGGGTGGCTCAGTTGGTTAAGCGACTGCCTTCAGCTCAGGTCATGATCCTGGAGTCCCGGGATTGAGTCCAACATCGGGCTCCCTGCTCAGCAGGGAGTCTGCTTCTCTTGCTGACCTCTCTCCTCTCATACTCGCTGTCTCTCATTCTCAAATTAATAAATAAAATCTTTTTTAAAAAGTGGTATTGGGATATAATTCACATACCATACAATTCACCTACTCAAAGTGTACAATTCGGTGGTTTTTAGTACAGTCACAGACTTGAGCAACCATCACCACAGTCGATTTTAGCACATTTGCCTCTCCTTTCTCACTGTTAATTCCCTATCCTCCCTACCTCCCTCAGCCCCAAGCAACCACTCACCTATTTTCTGCTCTGCTTTGGACACTTCATACGAGTGCAATTACATAATACATGGTCTTTTGTGACCGGCTTCTCTCACTTAGCGTAATGTTTTCCAGGTTCATCCAGGCTGTAGCATGAATCAGTACTTCGCTCCATTTTAGGGTCAAATAATATTCCACTGATGGTTACAGCACGTCTGTTCGTCATTGGCCCATCAATGGACATTTGGGTCATTTCCGCCTTCTGGCGATAACGAAGAGCGCTGCTATCAACATTCATGCACCAATTATTGTATGGACATACTTTTTTTCACTTCTCTTGGGTATTGCTGAGTCCATGTGGGAAATCTTTGTTTAATTATTTGAGGCGAGAGACATCCAGGAATATTGGGAGCGTTTCTCACCTGCAAATACAAGTAATAACAAAAGCAAACAAATGACCATCCTAAGGAATGACCTAACCTCTGGGATGCCAAGTCTTCAGTACTAAAGAGATACCCCATTTGGTCTCAGAGTAGCCATGGATTTAGCTGTACCCCCGTCCTTTCCCATCACCACCTGTTCTTGTGAGCTGAAGAAAGGAAGACAAAAACGGGTCCTTTGATCCTAATCATGTAGGTATTTTACATGCAAAGAATATTATGTAGCTTAGGATAGAATCTGAGTTGGAGTCAATCTAACCAGCATAGGCCTAATCTGGGGTACCTTGGTGGGAGCTAGGAGGCAGTAAATGATGCATAACGCTGTGTGTCAGATGGTTAAAGGTTGCTAAATGGCAAATGGGGCTAGGCTTCAGGAATGGGTAAGTGGAACCTAGAAATTCAGGAGCAGGAAGCATCATTGTGAACCAGCAGGGTCATTTTGATATTTTTGTGGGAGACGGGACTGGTTTTTGAGATTACCTATCTGCCAGAGCTATTGGCACGGTATGCATAAATGTCCAGGGTCAGATGGGAGCAGAGATAGTTGACATCTGTCTCTGAGTTGAAATCTCTGCCAGGTACTGGCTTCACATTCACTTCCTTATGTAACCCTTCGAGCAAGCCTGGAATGAGACATTAAGTCCCACCATGCAACTAATCCCACTGAGGCTCAGAGAGTCCATCAGTTAGGGCCCAAAAAGGGAAGCAGAGTCAATAAAAGAAATGCCAGATAGATGATAGACAGATTTATTACAACAAACTGGCTTATGCAGTTGTGGGGGCTGGTTAAGCAAGTCCAAAGTCCTCCTTAGGGCAGACAGGAAGGGAAGATGATGAGTAGGCTGGAACTCCAGAGGCATGACCTAAAGGAAGAGAATCTTTTAACTCAAGGAAAGCTTGAAACCTCTGTTGGAGAGCTTCCAACTGATGGGTTAGGCCCACCCATGATCATCTCCTTTTTGGTCAATTTAGAGGTGACTGATTAGGTATTTTAATCACAGCTGTAATAGTCCTTCGCAACATGTTTGTGTTAGGGTTTGATTAAATACCGGGGAAGGTGCATGCACCTTCTTATAAAATGGCCACTGCTTCCTTCCAACCCCCCAGTTCTCAGAGGAAAATAACCCTAATCAGAAATTAATGAGGGAGAATGCTGGGGACTATAGTTGAGCCTAGCTGAGGAGACCTTTAGAAGCCACCATAAAGAACATAATCAACTCTGTTGACTCCTTGATGAAGAACAGAATCCATTCTTGCTGGCTTAAGCAAAAAGAGAGTCACCGCAAGGTACCAAAAAATTGAATACAATAACAGAATTACCAAGAAGGCTGGAGAAAAAAAATGGGGGCTGGGTTTTGAGAAGCAATGCCAAAGCCACAGAAGCAGACTACCAAGAGGGTTTCTGTCTCTTTTAAGATTGAGGAGCCAGGGATGCCTGGGTGGCTCAGTGGGTTTAGCCACTGCCTTCGGCTCGGGTCATGATCCCAGGGTCCTGGGATCGAGTCTCACGTTGGGCTTTCTGCTCGGCAGGGAGCCTGCTTCTCCCCTCCCCTCTCTGCCTGCCTCTCTGCCTACTTGTGTGATCTCTGTCTGTCAAATAAATAAATAAAAATCTTAAAAAAAAAAAAAAAAGATCGAGGAGCCAACAGTGACACGGGAAAGTTTCTTGGCAGCTCCTGAACCAAGCCACCACAACCAAGAGAAACACCAGAAGCAACACAATATGTCCTTAGACTCCCCTCTACCTTCCACCTTCTCTGACTACACTGGATGGCTGGGAGGTGAGTTGTCAGATCCTAACTCCTGGCTGCAAGGGAGTCTGGGAAATGCTTTTAGGTTCCTCACCTCTGAGAGGTAAGGAGAACATCAATCCACCACAGTAATATACAACGTCCTCCGGCCATGAGGGAGCAAAGCCAGTATTCAAATCCACGACAGGCCCTTAAACCGCACAGTAGACTTCCCATGATCCAGAATGTTCTTTCTTATCTTTTCAGATTTGGGACTTTTTCCTGTCTAGGACTTGTCTAGAAACGTTTCTGGTCTCTACTACCTAAATTTGCACCTAAAACTGGAGCTCCCCTATGTACGAGAGCAAATAAAAGCAAGCCACTGTGTTTCTACCTGTTCACATGGCCTCAAGCACTGGGAAGACTTCTGTGTGTGGCACTCTCTCCTCTTCCTGAGCCAGTCGCTTCAGAATCTTCTATTTATGCAAGCTAGCCAAGCAGTGACCTGGCAGCTAAACCCTGCGGTCTTAGTGATACTTGGAATTATAAGAAGCATTTGCAAAATCAAACAAAAAACAAAATGAAAGAAAACAAAACTGGCAACATCAAAAGGCATATCTGCCATGAAAATCAAGACTTCCTTGAATCTTCTATTTGCGTCCTGGTCACATCAGTCCTGCACCCCAAAAGTCCTAAATAAATCCCAGTGAACACACGAAGGCCAGCTTCTGGGTAAGCAAAGATCTGTGACGGTTCCCCGTGGGCAGTTCATAAATGAAGAAAGATTTGTAACCATTAGGAACTCTGAAATAGACATTTTGAAGTCTCTAGAGAGAACCAAATCAGCATTCCAAGCAAACATTGCCAATATCAAAGTGCTAGGTCAATGACACATAACTCCATAAATCCAAACTGACAGATTTTTCTGGCACAATTGTACAACTGCTTTCTGGGGTGGAATCCCCACAGTAAGCCTCTCTTTGTTTAAGAGAAATAAGCTTGTTTCACTTGGTTTGTTCGATAAATCCCACACACATATATTTGGCTGGGTACAGACAAGAGGCCTGATACGTGATGTGGCAAGAGCTTTATGCATATTTATTCGTGACAGTTTGATTTTCTGCAAGACCAGAAAAGTACTTGTGCGACTGCAGAAACTACATGTTTACTGACACTGAAAAAACTTCGTGATCTCTTGATCAATTAAACCGCAGATTACGAAAAAATTAGCTACATTAAATTCTTCCTTCAGGAGGAAAGTAGCTTTCATAGAGCAGAGGCAAAGTCAGAGAGGGCGTACGTTTTTGTGATGTGTTTCTGACAAATAGTTTTCAGTATTACTTATTGATATCAATGTAATATTATTTCCTAATTATGCTCTCCCTTAATGGGCTGCATTTTTCATTGTTCATTGTTCATACTATGTTGTTTGAGTATAGTGTTGTCTCTGGTGATTCTATATTTTATTGTGTTCATTACTCTGTGAGAAATAGTTGTCTGTGACGACGAGAGATTTCAGCCCAACCCTTCTTTCCTCTTTTCCCTTTTGAAACTCGCATTTTGAAAACTAGCTTTCTTCAGGGACGGCCTGCAAGCAGCGGCGGAGCCTCACGGAAGCAGGGAGCCTCCTAGAACATCGTGAAGCCTTCCGATGTGTTCTGGGAGAAGCGAAGGCAGCCTGGCCCCTGGGAGATGCTGTGGGGCAGGGCCGGGCTGGGGTCTGCCATCAGACAAAGGGACCGCTGCACATGGGAGGCGAGCAGATGCCAACAGACAGTCTTTGTGAGCCCCTTCATGTTAATTAACTTTTGTGAGAACCTTCATGTTAATTAACTTTGCTTGAGCTTTCCCTGGACTTGAAAGCTTTGGAGTGGTTTGTTTTTGTAAAATGCTTTGACTCCAGGGAGAGCAGCTTCAAGAGGGAAAAAAGGAAAAACAAAAAGAAAGAAAGGGAAAATGTTTAAGGGGGCTTGTGCTTACCAGGACATTTCTTCCCTTGGCTCCGTCTCTCCCCTCCCCCCACAGGGGCCCACGCAGCCATCAGAGAGAATTTTAATGGCCTTTTTTCTTAACCCTAAAAAATAAACCAGAACCAGACTTCCATGAGGCAAGAACTAGCTTGGCCTCACCCAGGCGAAGACAGGTGGGGGTGTGTGCGTGTGTGTTTTAAAGGAAACAAAATTCAGAGTATGAAGAGCCTTGGCCTGATTTATCTCAAGCTAGAGAAAAAGGAAAATCAGCTAGATCTGTGGGGCCCAGTTCTGTGGGTGAACCAACTCGCCCATCCACAGTACAGCAGACCCAGGAGAGACACAGCCGGTGGTGGCGGTCCTGAGGTTTCCAAGACTTTGTGTGACAAGACCAGGATGGCAGAGGCTGACCGAAGCCGAGTAAACAGAGAAAGTGCTGGAAAGTGGAAAATCTAGTCAGCCCTCTAGTTATTGATAAAGTCTACAACATCAAACTACTGACTTATCTTTTCTCCCTTCCATTTTGTTATGAACGTTTTCGAACACACGTAAACAGTTGAAAGAACTGAACACTCACGACCTACATTCTGTGATGAACACTTTGCTCTATTCGCTTTTATCCCATGTGAAACCATCCATCCATCCCTCTCACGTGTCCAACAGGCCATCTTACTCTGCAAGGATTTGGAAGTCCCTGATGGTATATTTCCCCCTGGAGCACCTCAGTGTGCACCTATTCATTGGAATTTAACATTTGTTTATGGTTTGTGGAATTTTTTTAGGTAAAATGTACATACAGAGGAATGCGTAAATCTCAAATGGATCTTTGGGTGAGCTTTACCCAATGGATAATAACCAATGCATAAATGCAAAAATTACCCTTTTTAAAATTTTTTTTTTATTTTTTAAAGATTTTACTTATTCATTTAACAGAGTGAGTGAGTAAGAGAGAGACAGAGAGCAAGCACAAGCACGGGGAATGGCAGGCAGAGCAGGCAGAGGGAGAAGCAGGCTCCCTGCTGAGCAGGGAGCCCGATGCGGGGGCTCAATCCTAGGACTCTGAGATCATGACCTGAGCCGAAGTCAGACGCTTAACGACTGAGCAACCCAGGCGCCCCTCCATTATAATTTCTTATTTGACTCAATATATTTACATGTCTTTATCATCATTTCCAACCAAAGCCACTTAACCAACTGAGCCACCCAGGTGCCCCCACAAATTACCTTTTTTAAAAAATGATTTCAATTTTAACAAAAAGTTACAAGAATAATGCAAAGAGCTCTCATTTGCCCTTTACCCATGTTCACTACCTTTTTTTACTAGGCATGAGTTGCACAGGTCATGTACCTTTACTACTTAATAATTCTGTGAATTCCCTAAGAGCAAGGTTATTCTCTTATTTAAGAAGTTTGACTTTGATATGACACTATTAATCTAAACTACAGTCCATATTCCAAACTTGACAGTTCTATCCAGATAATTTTCTTTATAGCATTTTCCCCTCCAGTACAGGTTCCAATCCTTTGTGAGTTAGGGTTTTAACTTTACTGTGTCTTTCTTTATCTTGTTTAATGATTTTTGGTTTTTTGGTGTTTTTTTTTTTTAAAAGATTTTATTTATTTATTTGTTAGAGAGAGAGAGAGCGAGCACAGGCAGACAGAGTGGCAGGCAGAGGCAGAGGGAGAAGAAGAGGGAGAAGATGTGGGACTCGATCCCAGGACGCTGGATCATGACCTGAGCCGAAGGCAGCCGCTTAACCAACTGAGCCACCCAGGCGTCCCTGCTTTTTGGTTTTAATTCTACTTTGCTTTATATCAAAATTATATTTATATTTATATTTCATATATATGATATATATTTATAATATATGATATTTATATTTGTATTTTATATATATGATCCTTGAATTCCTATTGTGTCCTTAGCCTGGTAAATCTTTGCCCATCTCTTTATTTTTACTCTGCTTGATTCACTGTGTTTTAGGTACGTCTTTTTGATCATAACATAGAGTTGGGATTTTGTTACATCAGCCAATTTGAAGATCTCTTCACATAGAGGCAAGTGAAACCTATTCACATTTAACAAGATTACCAATGTTTGGTCTCAACTCTGTCATAGTTTGTATGTTATAATTAAAGTGAATATTATACTGTATTTGCTACCCTTCCTTCTCTACTAAATCTATCATGTATATTAATTTTAAATTTTTTTTGGCATTTAAGAATTTTTGTTCTAGTTATTACCTTTGTATTTATATATTGTATAGTTTCCATAAGTCCTTTTTTTCATATTTATCTTCTTATTATCTCACCCATCTGTGGTATCTTCTGACACTCACTTACTACAGTAGGCTATGATTATATTCTGCTCTCCCTGCCTTTATCCTGTGTCCTCACATTTTTGGATCTTTCCTTTCTACTTTGAGAAAACATACAATATTTATGTGTTTTCCACCCATGTTTGCTTCCTTGCTTTCCTCTTAGCTCAGCAATTGACTATATTATGTGTTCACCATTGGTTATTTTGCTAAAATTTCCTCTGTAATCACTTAGTTGGATGAAGTTCATTCTCTCCTGTATTCTTCAGGAAGGGCACAGTATTCCATGGTTTGGATAGCTGCAGTGGGTATAAAATCCTTGACTAGCACTTTCTTTCCTGAGGGTCATGAAAATGCTATTTCACTGTTGCTTTACTTCCTATGTGGTTCATGAGAAGCTGATGCCCAGCCTGATTTCTGACCTGGAAATTAGTAGACCTTTTCTCCAGGAGGCTCTGAGGATGTCCTTTGTTTTTGTTTTTATTTCTGTTTGTTTGTTTGTTTGTTTGTTTGTTTTGTGGTCTTCAAGTCTAATGGTTTTACTAAGATATGTCTTGGGGATAATTGTCTCATGTCAATTTTCAAAGTTACCCTGTAGTTCTATATGTAGACTGAAATGTCCTTTAATTTCCAGAAAATTGTCTTGGATGAAAAATTTAAATACTAGTTCCATTCCAATGTTTTGTTGGCTTCTTCAGAGACCACATTATTCATGTGTTGGACCTTTGTCATCTGCCTTCCATTATAATCACTTTCTCTTAGATCTTTTTAACTTCTGTATCTCATTTTAATTCTCTTGGTTGCTTGTCTACTCTTTTTTGATGTCCCTTATCACAGTTCTATTGAAATTTATTCTCCTTTGGGACTCTTAATTTGTTTTCAATTTATCAGATAATTATATCTTTTTCTTTTAATATCTCTCAATCAATTTCATGTTGCATTTCTTCTTGTTTTACAACCATTTCTATTCTTTGTTTTTTTTTAATTTATGATTCAATAAAAAAAATCTATTTCCATATATTTGCTTTAGGATACTTAATTCAATTTAGAGAGTTCTGTTTTCTTCTGCTTTGTGAATGGGTTTTGGGAGGAGAATTTTTATCAGTGCAAATGTGACCATCAACATGTTCGTTTTCTTTTTACAAAGGTCTTACAAGAAGTCATCTTGATCTTTCAGTTTCTAGCTATCTTGTGGGTAGTGTTCCTAGCTAAAGAGTGCCTTCTTATGCCAGCTTACTCAAGTACAGTTTCTTTGATAGATGATGTTGACAGTTGTGTTGGCGGGGTGAGGGAACTGATTGGTCCAAGTAGTGTGCTGATAAATCCTTAGCAACCAGATCTCCAGGGCGAAAAGTAGGCTGAATTGTAGCTGTGGTACATATCCTCCCGCCATGGTGGATTTCAAGCTACTGATGGGATGTCACTGAACAGAGTTGAAAAGAGATGCTATTAGTCTTTGTGGGCCATTATGTCTCCTGAACACCTTGTTTCTCTTTTATTTTTGCATAATCTTTAACTTCCCCCTCTTATTTCCTTCTTGTCCTTCTTGGCAACATCTTCAGGGGCAACAACCCCTTCTCTATTTGATTCTTCCATGGAAGTAGCAATGCTTCTTCAAGGATGCCTCTTCTGGTGCTGCTTATCTTAAGCCTCCTTTCCTATTGCTGGTGCTTTGAATTACAAAGTCCCAGACTTGTGTTTGTTATCTTGACACCTCCTGTTGGTTGGACTCTTCTGGAGTGATTCTGCCCATGCTTCAGCTGCATCTTTTCCTTCCCTCTCTTATTTTTTATGGGTTACATAAGTCTCCCTCTCTCTGCTTTCAACATCTGCTGCGGTGGAACTTGGTATTTATTTCTTTGTTTACAGGTAATTTGAAGGTCATGGGATTCTCTGTGTACTAGTAATGCTGAGGGTGTAGGTTATGCATGGTTTTATTTGCACTCTTTGGTGTTTTATGTTTTAGGAAATAGATGTAAAAGGATAGAAAGAGAGAGATTTGGATTCAGGCAGCCATCATTACCTCCCAGACATGAACATACTTCTGGCTTGACTTAACATTACTAAATTCATTGACTCTTTTAATGGTCTGTTGATATAGGATGTGAGCTTTTCACTTTACCTTTCTTCAGGTGAGCTTAGCCTGTTAGACTAAATCTATGTGTTCCAGTAAGCAAAGCATGATTTATTTTTAAAATTGATTGGTTGATTGGTTTTAGAGGGAGAGTATGTGCACACAAGTGGGAAGAAAGGCACAGGGAGAGGATGAAGAAGAGAAGCAGACTCCCTGCTGAGTGCAGAGCCTGACACAGGGCTCAGTCTCATGACCCTGAGATCGTGACCTGAGCCAAAACCAAGAGTTAGGTGCTTGACCAGTTGAGCCACCTTGGTGCCCCAGTAAAGCATGATTTTAATATTCAGGCAGAATGGTTAATGTGTGAATAGTCGACATCATCCCTACGTTTCTGGGTCAGTGGGGCTTGAAAATTGATCCAATCAAAACTTCAGGTCAAGTCTCATCCAGCTGCTCATGATGTTAGTCTGACCCCAACATATACGAATTAGGCAGATATACTTGGCCTTTGTTGGCAGTGATACAGGGAGAAGGAGTGAATCACAACAAAATTAGAAGAATTTAGGGGCTCCTGGGTGGCTCTGTCGGTTAAGTACCCAACTCTCGGTTTTGGCTCAGATCACGATCTCAGGGCTCCTGCACAGGGCTCCATGCTCATCATAGAGTCTGTTTCTCACCCTCCCTCTCCCCCTCTGCCCCTCCCCCCACTCATGTGCAGGCTCTCTCTCTCTCTGTCAAATAAATAAATAAAAAAATAATAAAATCTTTAAAAAACAATAATAAGAATTTTGTATACATGTGTTGAATTTATTATTTATTTTTATTTAAATTCAATCTAATTTAATTTAAATTCTATCTATATTAAATTCAGTCTAATGAAGTATATACGTATACTCTATTATTAGTTTCGGAGGTAGAATTTAATGATTCATCAGTTGCATACAACACCCAGTGCTCATTAACTCAAGTGCCCTCCTTAATGCCCATCACCCAGTTGCCCCATCTCCAAACCTCCTCCCCCCGAGCAATCCTCAGTTTGTTTCCTATAGTTAAGAGTCTCTTCTCTGTTTTCATAAGAAGAAGCATTTAAAGCTATTTTTAATTTTGGGGTTGGGAATTGGCAGATCTTCAGTTAAAAGCTGTTCACTCTTCCTATGGCTCTCAGTATTCGCAAATGCATTTAATATTCATTTGTCATTGAATCTCAATACAGCATGCTCCCCATGTGAAGATTTACTCATCTCTAGCACAGATCCATGAGTAAAGTTGTTGCTCTGCTGATTTTATATTTTAAAAGGTTTTTTTGATTGTGTTTTTGAGCACCCACACAGTCATAATCTCAATGACTCGGCAAACACATGGGCTACAACACACAATCTACAGCAGAGGCTACAACTCCATGTGCTCACACACTAATTCACTCATTCATTCGGTCAGTCCATCAACAAACGTATTTTGAGCACAAGCTCCAGGAACTGATCTCAGGATGGTAGGAAGATGACATGCCCCTGACATAGACCCTGACCTGGGAGAGCTGGATGCTCAGTTCCTTGCTGCCTTACTGCCTCCAATTTTGACTTTAATTCTGGATACTTATTGTGTCTATATAATGCTCAAGGAATTGAATAAAAATTTGAAAATCCAATGTATTGTCTGCTTCTATATATTCTGCCTGCATCTTTATATTTTTATTCAGATACTGAATCAACTTGCTGTTTTGAGATATGTCACTGGGATGGTTAATGATCCAAGTTCACTTTCATTCCTCCGTTCTGATACAGTCATAACCACAGTTTTATAGACCTGGAGAAAAATCCACTTTTCTAACTGACTTAAAATGGAACATCTTACCACCTAGCACAGAAACAGACAGAATTTGAATTTTATCTTAAAGAACTTTTGTAGACTATAATATGTTGTTTTGGTGGGAAAAGGTAAATAGGTGTGGAGAAAAATAACAATGGTTTAAAGATCTTAGGCCAAGGTGACCATGGGGGAAAAAATAGACTACAAACTAACCGGACCTAGGGTAGTTTGTTTTGGCAAAGTAAGTTCCCAGGTGGAAATTCTGAAACCGAAAGAGGGCGGCACCACTCAGACGTCCATCCAAGGAATTTTAAAATGTCTGTGTCCATCTAAATACACCCTTTAGGTCCTCAACAATGTGATTTTCTTTGCAGAGCTTGTCTTGCAGAAGATACAGGCCACTCTTGGTAAACAACCTGCTCGGAAGCAATCCATCACGCTCGGCTCCTTAGATCTTGTGACTTTTTTTTTTTGCTCATGATACATTTACCAACATACCCCCTTAATTATACATGCCGCGGCAGAGCCTTATTATGTGGCTCCAACTTCCTTCGCCCGACTGGGTGAGGGAGACCCCATTCGATTTCCTAGCTTCATTGAAGTGGAGAAATGCTTCACTACCCCTCATCTTAAATGTGCAGCCTCAAAGCTGCTTTGCTTGGCTTGTATTAAAAAGTTTATAAAGAAACAAGATGATTAAAGCTGGAAGGGGTCCACTGGTTTTTGAGATTATGGATTTTTTTAATACTTCTGTATAGTTTCTACACTTTTTTTCAGTGCATGTATATTCCTTTTTTCAAAGCCACATGATCAAATTTATTTTAAACACACCCGGAAACATACCAAAACGATACATTTATGGGAGTTGGAGAGATTTTTATATTCTGCATGCTTTTAACGTTTTCTAAATGTAATTTTTAAAATTTTTTTAAAGATTTTATTTATTTATTTGACAGAGATCACAAGTAGGCAGAGAGGCAGGCAGAGAGAGGCGGGGGAAGCAGGCTCTCTGCAGCAGGGAGCTCGATGTGGGGCTCGATCCCAGGACCCTGGGACCGTGACCTGAGCTGAAGGCAGACGCTTAACCATCTGAGCCACCCAGGTGCCCTAAATGTTATTTTTAAAAATAGAACAATTATATACAAAAAGTTGCCCATGAACTACCCAAAAAGATTTATTGTCTTTATGAAAATCAATAAGCATTATAATGCAGCATTAAAAATTCTGATCTTTTGGGGTGCCTGGGTGGCTCAGTGGGTTAAAGCCTCTGCCTTTGGCTCCGGCCATGATCCCATGGTCCTGGGATGGAGCCCCACATCAGTCTCTCTGCTGGGCGGGGAGCCTGCTTCCTCCTTCCTCTCTCTCTGCCTGCCTCTCTGCCTACTTGTGATCTCTGTCAAATAAATAAATAAAATCTTTAAGAAAAATAAAAGAAAAAAATAAAAATAAAAATTCTTATCTTTTAGCCTCTAGATTCCCATTGTTTACATATTCCATTTCAGATAACCCTTCTTGACAAATGTAAAGATTTAAGTTAAGACCTTTCCAGCCTTCTTAACTGTTTTAATATTTTCAGCAAACCATGGCATCTCTGAGGCTTCTGAAAATCAAGCCTTTCTCACCTTCCCTCCAAAACTCACACACACACAAGTGTCGTACTGGTGATCTCTAGGTATTAAAAACAGGATTTGGATTAGTTTTGGTTTGGTTTGCTTGCTTCCATTTTCTAATTTTCTTCAGTGTCGCTTCTATAATAATAAACATTTTTTAAAAGTAAATTGATCATGTAAATAATTGCATCCCAAGCAAATAAATAAAACATTGCTCCATATTCTTCCCAAGATTTGGTATTAACAGAAATTTCCATTTCTGGAAATCTGGTGTTAATATGCATTTCCTGATATTAATAAAATAGCCTTTGGTGTATTTGTCTAGATCTGCGCAAACTTTATACTGTCTTAATTACTACATTACAAAAAGCAAATAAATAAAATTAAAGGGTGCCTGGGTGGTTCAGTCAGTTAAGTGGCCAGCTCTTGTCTCAGTTCGGGCCTTGATCTCAGAGTCATGAGTTCAAGCCCCGAGTTGAGCTCCATGCTGGGTCTGGAGCCTACTTAATAAATAAATAAAATCTTGATATCTGGTCTAGCAGTTTCTCTAACCTTGGTCTAAATCTGCATTGTTTAATATAGTAGCCACTAGCCACATTAGTCCTTGAAATGTGGCTAGTTCAAATTGAGATGTGCTTTAAGTCTAAAATACACTTAAGTACAAAAGACTTAGTACCAAAGAAAAATGAAAATATTTGTTAATAATTGTTATATTGATGGGGCACCTGGGTGGCTGAGTGGGTTAAAGCCTTTGCCTTCGGCTCAGGTCATGATCCCAGGGTCATGGGATCAAGCCCTGCATCGGGCTCTCTGCTCAGCAGGGAGCCTGCTTCCTCCTCTCTCTCTGCCTGCCTCTTTGCCTACTTATGGTCTCTGTCTGTCAAATAAATAAATAAAATATTTTTTAAAAATTGTTATATTGATTACATATTGAAATGACAATATTTTGAATATGAGGTTAAATAAAATACATTATTAAAATTACTCATGCTTGTTTCTTTTTACTTTTTTAAATGTACCTACTAGAATATTTTGAATTATACACATGGCTCACAGTCTTGGCTCAAATTATATTTCTCTTGGATAGCACTATTCTAGAACAATCTATTTTTTCTATTTTTTAAATCAAACTTCATGTTATATTTTTTTCCTAGAGGTATTTCCACCTTGTAATTTTCAAATGTATTAATATGAAGTTGTTCATAATATTCTCTTATAATCCTTTTAATTTCTGCAACATCTATATAGATGTCTCTTCATAAAATTCCTGATTTGGATTTATTTGTGCCTTCTGTCTTTTTTTCTTGGTCAGTCATGCCAGGAATTCCTCAATTATTAATCTTTTTAAAAAACCAACTTTTGACCTTATTGGTCCTCATTTTATATGTTTGTTTTGTATTTCAGTACTTTCTGCTCCTATGTTTATGACTTTCTTCTTGCAATCCTCTTCATGTTTATTCTGCTGCTCTTTTTTGAATTCATGAGCTATATACTTCAATTGTTTGTTTTTAGACTTTTTTCTATTTTTATGTGTTTTATGTTCTATATGTTTTAATATGTATTATTTTTGTTCAGCCTAAATATTTTCTCATTTGACTCAATATATTTAGGTGTCTTTATCCTCATTTCCAACCAAAGAAAAATGTTTTCTTTTAATTAGGCATTTAGATTTAGTGACCAATTTCTAACATACTTTTCATGGCAGTCAGAGAACATTCCTCTGTAAAATTTACTGAGACTTGCTTTTGCCTATTAGACTGTCAATTTTATATGTCCCCGGTTTGCTTGAAAAGTCTGCATACTCTGTAGTTCATGGAGACATGTTCTATGTATAATTTAGGTCGAGTTTGTCAATTATGCTTAAATCTTCTTTTTTTTAAGATTTTATTTTTAAGCAGTCTCTACACCCAATGTGAGATTCAAACTTACAACCCTGAGATCAAGAGGCTCTACTGACTGAGCCAGCTAAGTGCCCCTTTGCTCAAATTTTCTGTATCATGATTTTTTTTTTCAGCTACTGAGAGACATGTTTTTAAATTTCCTCCATGATTGTGGTGTATATATTTCTCATTTCAGTTGTCAATTTTTAATTTAAATATTCATTCTGTGTTCCCTTTTAATTGGGGGCTTACTTTTCAGGGTTATTTATCCAATGGACTGGTCCAAATCTTTATTAACAGAAATTTGAGCCCTTTGTCTCACTGCGCAGGGTTGCTGTGGTCTTCCACTAATTTTTAACCGTTGAGCATGGTAAAACCATTAGCAGGGTCCTCTGAGTTTCACTCATACTCTTCCCTAGTCCTGTTACATGACATAAGCCCTATTCTCCTGGAGAAGCAGAATAAATCAACCTAGCTAATGCTTAGTCCAACTTTTTCTTGATTACTTGGTGGTATGAGGAGCCTCAAATGATCAAGAGGAGGAAAGTCACAGCTTCTAATTCACTGATTGTGTGCCCATTAGGAACATTCCTTTCTTGGATACTAAGATTCTAAATCAATAGGCCCTAAAATAACAGAGCCAATAAGCAAACATTGCAAGTGGCAATAAGGAAAAAAATTTAAGTAGATGGTAAATCCAATAAAGAGAGGTGTCATGCCCTCTTCAACTCATTAATTCTGGCAATGGGAGAAACCACACTATTGGTCATTGATTCCAAGTATATAATATATCCCATAAGACAACATGCCAACTTCACAAGGTGTTGCTGGTAACACACCTAATCTAATTGGCTTCTTTGTTGCAAAGTCAAATGCATATGTGGGAAGTGAAACTTATTTTCATTTTTCCATTGCCTTACTTCTTCCTGGAGTGAGTTGTCAAAAACACAAAGATGCATAAGGTATTCAATAAGTCCATGAATGCAATTGCTGGGAGAAACATGATGTGTAGGGAAGCAAATCCAAACCCAAAATATGTATCTATGCAAGTTCATCAATTGTAACAAATGTACCACTCTGGTGGGGAAAGTTGTTTATGGAGACCTTTGCATGTGCGAAGACAAGGAGTACGTGAGAAATCTCTGTACCTTCTGCTCAATTTTTAAAAATGAAAAAAAAAAAAATAAAGCAACTATTCCATGCCCCCTCCACTGTTGGGGAGGCTTGTCCTCTCAGGACAAGTGTTAATTGACTATGTACATTATCTGTAAGACTTCTGCTCAACAGCAGGCTATTAGTGGTTACTTTGTGGGGAATCAAATTTATATGTGGATTTCTGATTGCACCGGGTGGGGATGGGGAGGAGTGTCACTAAATTCCATGTTGTTCAAGGTCATCTGTATAGTTGTTCTGGCAATCAAAATGGGCAAACCACATAACAACAGGGATGAATCTCAAAAATATTACACGGAGTGAAAGAAGTCAGATTTCCAGAACTACTTTTATATGAAGTTCTCAAATTAGCAAAACAAGTCTAATTTATTGTGATTGAAATCAGATCAGTGGTTGCTTTCAGAGTATGGGGTGGAATTAGCTAGGACGAAGCACAAGGGACTTTCTGGGGGATAGAAATTTTTTATGTCTTACTCAGGGATATTCATTCATTCACTGAGCTATACAGTTAAGATCTGTGCTTTTTTCTGAATACAAATGGCACCACAATAAACTTAGCAGATGATATATGTACGTGCATGTATACAAATACACGTGTTGTGTGTGTGTGTATATCTGTTCTTTGTCCCACCCCTTTCCATTCCTCCCTTGAGAAGATATAAGATCTAGGAACTAGATAATACAATCCCAGAGAAAGGCACGGCAAGTCCAAGGATGACAGAAAAAAAGTGTCAGGATGAGAGCTGTGCCATAGGCCCGGATGGAGGGAGAATGGAGGTCTGCAGGAGGGAAGTCTCTAAGAAAATAACAGAGCAGATGGATGGCTTCACAAGGAAGCCTGAGGACTGTATGTAGAAAGGTGTACTGACAGGTTGTTAAAAGGTGTGGGAAAGAAAACTAAGGAAAAGAAAAAGAAAGGCAATCATTAACTGAAAAAAGAAAAGTAAGGAAAGTACTATAATCAGAGTACTCTATAATACTCAGCTGAGAACAATATTTGTATAACCATAGTAATGTAGATACTAGGGGTGCCTGGGTGGCCCAGTGGGTTAAGCCTCTGCCTTCAACTCAGGTCATGATCTCAGGGTGCTGGGATCAAGTCCCACATCAGGCTCTCTGCTCAGTAGGGAGCCTGCTTCCCTTCCTCTCTCTTTGCCTGCCTCTCTGCCTACTTGTGATCTCTCTATCTGTCAAATAAATAAATAAATAAAAATCTTTTTAAAAATAATGTAAATACTAAATATTAACCAATTCTAAAATTTGTGACATAATTATATTGGGAGACAGAGGAGGGAAGGCTGAAGGGATAGATTCTCTATAGTAATATCAAATGAGTAGACACAGTGGATGAATGAAAAGAGGTCAGGGTACACACAATACTTAGAATTATGGGCATGTAAGTGCCAGGAAAAAAAACGACTTAAAAAGTTGAAAGTAGTTGCTCGTAGGAAAAGAATGGAGCATGAAGAAAGCAGAGAACACTGTGCTTTGGCACACACTCTTGAATACTATTTCTCTTTATAAATATTATAAATGTACTGCAATGATAAAATAATAATTACCTAAAAATTGCTGTGGACTTTAAATTGTATCTTAACATTAGTCTTTCCCAATAACAGTTCTCAACCTCCTAGGGAGGTTTTTAGAGTAATCTGAAAAAAACATCTGAAGCCATTTACTAAGGTCGTTTATGAGTTCAAGAGGCCCTGTAGGCACACAGAACAGACACTGCAATTTATCTGTACTCATTTATTTGTTTACTTGTTTCAGAGGCTCAAACTAAAAACATAAACGAACAACAAAAAAAAAACGGGGAAAGCAGCTTAGTGGCAAAGAAGCAAGGGCAGCGCTTGCCACCCTGCTGTGACCGATGCAAGGATTCTCTCTCCTTAGGCACTTTACAGACTGGAAGATCCCTTTACCCCCAGCAGCCAGTAAATTAAATACAGTATTTCCTCGATTCTAAAATCACCTATTCTAATACCCACTATCAATTTAATAACAGCTTTGGGGCAGGCATGGTTGGGAGAAGGATTGGCAACCCTGGTTTGGCACGAATGCACCCCGATTCCAGAAATATTAGTATGTGAAGACCGGATGCTTTAACTACCCTGTTTATTGGTTTCTGTCCACACATCCTGTCTGGGGCCTGTTGATTTCAGTGTTGTTGTTGTTGTTTTTAATTTTTTTTTATTTCAGTGTTTTTATATAGCTGTGCGGTAAGTGCGTTACCCAGAGTCATTACCCCTCAGGGGAGCCCCTGGTTCCCTCAGCTCTACTGAGCCTTGGCTGCCAACAGCTCTAAGGGAATCGTTCCTTATGATTTGCCTTTGGCTCAGAAGAGACACTTTCCCCGAGTTCCTGCGCCTTCCCTGGAACAGCTTTCATCCAATGAGTGGTGGGCCAGGGGTATGAAAGCTCAGCCCTCTGAGAGCCCCTTCAGCTCCAGAGCTGCTGGGGGTAGGCTGAGGCATTTGCTGAGACTGCCTGGCAGCTCAGCTTCTCACTCTGCCCAGTCCTGCCTAGAGGATCCCCTCCAGGGACTTAGGTCCTGAGCGCACGCCCCGACAGGACTCCCACTTGCAAATCTCTCAAAGCCAGCTTGCTGGGATGCCACCCTGGGACAAAGCTGAATTTCAGCCTCTGGGCCCTCCCTTCATGCTGAAGGTCAGATTCTTCTGGCACTTAAGGGTTTTAGGCCTGTGAACGTCATCTCTCTCAGTGTGGAAATGAAAGCATGATACCTGAAGCTTTGACTTACTCCTAAAGGCCCAGGGCTGGTGCTTTTCTGGGCCCAAGCCGTTTTCTGGGTTCCCGAAGCTGTGACTCAGACAGAGCCAGGCTACCATCCTCTTGTGACATCCGACTTTTGCATCCGATTTCTTGTGCATCCGACTTCTGTTCCTTACTGTCCCTGAGCCTTCGTGTCCTCCTGTGTAAAATTAGGATAAATGAGAGAATTGCCAGAAAGGATTTAGCACAGGCCTGGCATACGGCAGGGAGGGGCTCAAGGAACATTCTTTCCCATTCGCAGTCATCCACTTTGCTTTGAATATCCTATGTAGGGTCGGGGAAATGGGCTCGGCCTGGCTCAGAGAGGATGATGACACCTGGGGCCTGCCGTGAAGGATGGGGTCAACCAGACAAACCTTTCAAGGTGCGGCAGCACATGCGGGTTGCTGCCTGGGGTCTCCAGCCCCAGGGGAGAGGCCACTGTGTTCAGTGACGCAAGAGGCACTGAGGGGAGAGCTCAGGCTGCCTCTGGTTCCCTTGGGAACTGGAGGGGGTGTCCGGGTGTGTTCCCTTTCTGCTTTCAGCTGGGAATGAGCTGGTGGAGAATTTCCCCCTCCAAGCAGAGAATTATCTGCTCCTCCCCTGCCCCTCCCCCCTCCCGCCCTCCACCCTATGCGCTCATAGCCCACCAGTTCTCTGGGCAACCCTGGTTAGCAGTTTGGGCTTTTCTTCCTGCACACAATTGACATGGAGCTCCCAAATCTGGCCCATTCAAACATCACGTGGAACACTCTGTTTTTGTCACTCAGCTTCTAGAAACATGATCTTATCCAACACAGGCAAAATGGATCTGGCTTGTCTTCTCCCGTGACAGTGGGCTTCCTCCCGTGGCATGGCATTTTTCTGTACCTTTTAGATTTAACATTTCAAATTATGTTTAATGGGGGCTCCTACAGATGCTGGGTTCTGGTTATTTTTTTTTCCCCCAAATGCTGAAAGGTTTGATTCTTCCATCTATCCATCAACAAATCGCATTGAATGACGGTGCTCAGTGACCCAGGATGCCACTGGAGACAAAACAGACCATACATATTTTCTGGTCTCCCTGGAAAATTAGTGCAAACACTTTCATCACTGCAGAGAAGGAAAATATGCACGGAGAGGTGAAGATTTGCTTTGTTTTGTTTTCCTAAGAAGAGATTTCCCCCTCCTCCAAACAGTGAAACTCATATTGTTCTTATTTGTCTGCAAATTAAGCAGTTAGCTAGAATCCCTGCATGGCTCATTCGGTTTCTGCAAGCCGAGGCCCTTGTTTCTGTCTACCCGGCACCCTAGGTATATGAGGATCATAATCTCTTTCCTTCCAGGACTGTTTGGAATTCATTCTGTTTTTGCTCTACCTTGTTAAAAGCAGCACTTAAAATACTTGAATTTGATTTCTTACCCCATCTGTCCCCCTTTCTTGACCCCATTTTTTTTTTTTTAGATTTTATTTATTTATTTATTTGTCAGATAGAGAGCGCAGGAGCAAGCACAGGCAGACAGAGAGGCAGGCAGAGGCAGAGGGAGAAGCAGGCTCCCTGCCAAGCAAGGAGCCCGATGCGGGACTCGATCCCAGGACGCTGGGATCATGACCTGAGCCGAAGGCAGCCTCTTAACCAACTGAGCCACTCAGGCGTCCCATCTTGACCCCATTTTAAAGAATCCCCTTTGCTATATGAGTGGCCTGCTTTTAATTCGGAAGAAAACTGGTTGGGTCGCTCAGTCCCTTTTCTCTCTCCTGCTAGATTTTCCCTTTTATGAAGGGAATCTAGCCCTTCTGAATCTAGCCACCCACAATCTAGCCCTCCGGAAATGAAGTGGGAGGAGAACCAGGAGCTCCGGCCTCACTGTGGCCCTCAAGGTGTGCTGTGAAGTCGTCCCCCGCCAGGTGGGGAGGACAGGTCATCTCTTCCTACACAGAAGTGGTGCATGAATGCTTTAAGATGAAAATGTTTGCGCACAGGGCGGTCTATTTAAAACAGCTCCCATGTGATGCAATGCAACTTGAAAAGGAAACTCTTTTGGATGACTCACCCATTTAACAATAATAATTAGCATTGAAGAATCTTGCTTAGAACACCCAGCAGAATTATTTTATAATTGCTTAAGAGTTCACACTCTGCCTGCAGCTTCAATCAAGGCAACATATCAAAGACCAACATTCAATTTCATTTGTGTAAGTTTAGAGAGGGGGAGAGCGGGTTTACCAACAATTTAAGAGAAAGGGACTGAGGGAATTTGGGAGACTTCAAATCCAGATAAGCCATTCGTGCTACCTTGTTGTTCAAACAGCCAATAAAATGTTGGGATGTATTAATGAAAGCCTAATGTCTCAAACAAAGGAGGTAATGATCCCATTGTACTCTTTGATGGTCAAGGCCCTATTTGAAGCATTTTTTCAGTTATAGGTGATGAATTTTAAACTAGATATCAACAAACTAAAAAAGTATCCCAAAACGACAAACTGAAAAATGAAAGATCTGGAAACCATACAAAATACTCATTCCCAGATTAGCTAGGAGAACTGGGTTCCCGGCCCAGCTCTACAATTTACCAGCTTTGACCTTGGACTAGTCACTTAACCCTGCCTCTGTATAATCATCTATAAAAATGGCGATAATAATACCCATATCACGAGCTTATTCTGTGGGTTAAATAAGATCATTCATGTGTACCTTGTGCTCAGTGCCTGGCATATAGTGTGTGTTCAAGAAATATTAGTATTACTGTTAACACTGACAACAAAAATAGTTCTTACGATATATTACCCTCTAGTGCAACATTTTCAGTTTCTAAATTAACTTCATAGCATCACGTTTTCTAATATTCACATTTACTCTGAGTTAGGCATTCCTCTTCTCATTTTCAGAAGTAGAGAACTTCCTGGGCCCCACAGGGTCCTTTCCTTCATGCTCCGCAACCAAGTGCCCATCTCCTCCCACCCCCACCCCCCACCCCAGCACCATAGAGTCCTCAAGACCAGGGCAGCAGCTGGGGACCCAGCTGCTGATTAAATGAAGCCACCCTATGCCTGAGGAGGGGGCTGAAGGGGTTGGCCCAGAGGGAGGGACCCGGACAACAGATTTGGCCAATCATTGTGACCACGGAGCCTCTGGTCAACCTGGTCTTTGGGGGAACAGCTGTGATAAGTGGTAAGCTATATCTATGGGAGAACGGTGCACGATCATCACGCTCATTTCCTTGAGAAAGGAGAGCCCGCACATGGACAGCCGCAGAGCCTTAAGCAAGTGATCTAACTCCTCCACATTGGTTTCTTCGGGAAAGAAACTGAGACATTTCTGCACCAGGCAGTTCATGAGGCAAACATGTAAGCACATCAAAGTCTTTTGAAAAAACTAGAAAGTGCCCACAACAGTATTGCTAACATAATTTCAAAGCAGATGATACCAGCCTTTAAACATCGAAAACTCTGTAAGTCCAGGCTACGTTAACTACAGCGGACTTGCATAATTCTGGCAGACATTCGCAAATGGAATCACCAGGGACCCAAGAACTTTACCTGGAGTGGAGGCCCCTGCCTTTCCCCCTGAGACCAGAGCCTTCTCCCACAGCAGCCTGGCTCCCCCAGCCCTGCCTGGGCCACCCACCCTAAGCCTGGACAGCCAGGACCCCTCACCTGGCCTCCCATTTCCATTTGGGGACCCCTGGAATTTTCTGGTCTCCCAGTCTTACACCCTACCAAGGCCCTTTCTCACTTGTGGTTTAGGCACCCTTCTTAATTCCGGTCAATCTTCCGGCACAAGCCCTGACCCCCAGACATCATCACTCAGGCCAGGTTTCGGTCCCTGGGGCAGGGAGCAAAGGAATTCAAATCCCACTGTCCACCTTCACCTTAATGGACACCTCAAGGTCACAGTATCTGTGGAATTGAGGTCTGAGCCTTAAAGTAACATGCAGGGGAATGCTCATGACATTGGCCTTGGCGATGATCTCATGGATATAAGATCAAAAGCGCAGGCAACAAAATCAAAAATAGACAAGTGGGACTACATCAAACTAAAAAATGTCTGCACAAAAAGGAAATAATTAAAGGAGTAAAAAAGCAGCCTATAGAATGGGAGGACATATTTGTGTATTATATATCCAATGAAGGTTAGTTTATAACTATAACTCAATAGCAAAAAAAAAAAAAACAAACCTCCAAAACCCTAATAACCCAATTTTAAAAATGGGCAAAGGACTTGAATAGACATTTCTCCAAAGAAGACATCCAGGGTGTCTGCATGGTTCAGATGGTTAAGGTTAAGTATCTGCCTTTGGCTGAGGTCATGCTCCCAGGGTCCTGAGATCGAGTCCTCAACAGGCTCCCTGCTCAGCAAGGAGTCTGTTTCTCCATCTGCCCTTGCTCCTCCTCCCTGCTCATGTGAACCCCCACTCGCGTGCACTCTCTCTCTCTCTGTCAAATAAACAAATAAAATATTCAAAAAACAAAAACAAAGAAGACATCTAGATGGCTAGCAGGTATGTGAAAAGATGCTCAGAATCACTCATCATCAGAGAAATGCAAATCAAAACCACCATGAGAGAGGGGGGTTATTTTGTACCCTGTTGGAGGGAATGCAAAATGGCACACAGCTATGGAAAACAGGAGGTTCCTTTAAAAAATTAAAAACAGAACTACCATATGATCCAATATTCCCACATCTGGATATTTATCTGAAAGAACTGATGTCAGGATCTTGAAGAGATACTAACAC
>ML104965.1:0-18468 GCA_003697995.1 Taxidea taxus jeffersonii | reverse complement strand
TCTTCAAAAAAAAGAAATGTCAAATTTTCCAAAAGAGAGTTGGAAGCGTTGGCAGAACCTTGCGGGTATCTCTCCAGGACCCATTCTCTCCTTTCTCCTTACCATCAGCCTTAGACTTTACCTGGAGCAGCAGTGGGCCCAGAAATCACTCACTTTCTTCTGCATTTAGGGATGGTCACATAACCCAGTTCTAATAGATAAGAACAGAAGTCACTGGAAGGGTTTCAACTTCATTCTTACTATGAGCCTCTTCTATCATATGCCTTTAGCAATAGGAGAAGTTTGTATGAAGCATGAATTCAAGCATTTTTCCTGCCTAAGCCATCAAATACAGAACTAAAGATCATGAAAGCCAGGTGGGCAAACACCTGGAAATAACATATGGGACAGAATCTTTAATAAGGTACAACCCCCCTTTGCCCTCTTCACAAAAATGTAGAATTGTGGTTAGACTCCAAATTTGGGGGTCTTTTGATTGATCTAGACAAAGCAGTGGCAGTAGACCAAGGGAATGGAGGCAGGTGAGGTGTGAGTCTTTTCCTCTCCTAAATTTGGTAATTCTGAGTGTCACAAAGGTCCTTTGTTTAAGAACACTGCATGTTCCAAGCTATTCCCGGAATTTTTTAAATGGATTCCATTTTCCTGGAGGAGCAGCTTATAAGGATCTGCTTGGCTCTCTAGCTTTACGGCCCTCTACCAGAGTCACTTAACCCATTTGTAGATTCAGCACTGCGCCCAACCCTGTCCTCAGGCAGAGGGACGGTACATCAACCCAGTCTCTCCTGCCTGTTTTTAATGGTGTCTGGCCCATCGACAGAAAGGAAAGATCCCTGTTAGTCTCTGGTAGAGATGGGCATTTACTCCTGGGTAGAAACAGACACACAAAAAGATGTATTTATTTTCAAACACCTGTTTGTAAATGTAAAACAAAGGTGAAATCTTAAAAAATAAGTATTCCCAAGCACTTAGCCAAGTATCAGCACTCCTAGGTGGCCAAGGTGTTCAGTGCGTGGAGAACTTCTACTTCCAATTGGTCACACGAGGCTTAGGGGATCATTTAGGATTTATTCTAATTTTCCAGGAAATATCCCATTTAAAGGGAGAAAAAAAAACCTTAAAAAATAATCCATGAAGCTTCCATTATACAATCCTTAACATACAGCCTCATCCTTTCAAAGCTCACACATTTCCATACTATCCTATTTTTATTCAGACTGGTCAAAACTGTGCTTCGTGTGTATATATATATATATGTGTGTGTGTATATATATATATGTAATTTAAGGAAAGTAATTTGATGAAATTTAACAACTCTAATGAATTAAGCTGAGGAAAATGCAGAAGGCTTTAATAACAGCAAACCTACTGAAATGAAAGAGCCTATACATTGTTCTACTGACAGACTTACTAGCAGAGCAAACCAGATGTAGGTTGCCAAGGGAAGTTCAGCTTGTAAATTGTAAGAAAAGAATATATTGCCAGGCTCTGCTGGGCTCTGTTATTTCTTCATTAAAATGCACTGTCAATCAGGTTGAAAAGAAATGTCTAATTAACACCGTAGGGCACCAAAAAATTTAGTGTCAGAAACTCAGCTGCCATCCCCCTTTACAACTGTATCTCTCGAAGCAACTCCATTCCTCTCTTTCATCCTTCCTCCCACAACAGAGCCCCTCCCCCATATCCTATTTTCTTATGAGCGAAAGCATCAGAGAAATTGCAAAATGCATTATTGCATTACACAATTCCTTCTTCATAGCTATGAACCATCTAGAGCTAAAATTTCCAGCAATTTCTCTTCTTTGTATACCCAGTACCTATGCAAGGACTCAAATACAATGGAACACAACAAAAACCAACAGGTTCCATCTTGAGATCTCCCCTTCCAAGATGTGGAAAAATTAAGAGTTTTCACCTGGCAGATACTAGTCCTGGTTTTACCACCAAACTGCTTGTGTGACTTGGGGAATGTCCCTGCCACACTGCTGAGCTTCAGCTTCATCACTCATAAAACAGAAGTAATAAAAGGTCTTGTCAGCCCATGTCAAAAATTGTTTCAAGGATCAAATGAAACAGGGTATACAAATGGGCTTTGGAATATTTAACCCATGATTATTATAATCCTAGTATCAGCAGAGTTGTGGGAAGTCCATATGTGTCTGGTTAGTAAGAGGATATGTCTGCATCCTGATGCCTCCAGAACGGTCAGGGTCCCTCAGCTTTCCTCTGTTCATGCATTGCTCATGCCCAGCAAAGGCACTCTTGAAGACTGAGAGGAAGCTGAGGGTAAATCAGATGATTTGGGTTTGGGAAAAGTTCTAGAAGGAAGAAATAAAAGATGTCAGTCAGAGACTCTAAGGCCTAGACTAGACTCCTCTCCACTTCCTTGACAGCTAGGCACCAAATATCATTGGTTTTCCCATCATGATGCTTCTCTCCCTTCCCCATTTTCTTCTTAGGATCACATGCTGGCACTCCTGCCATGGAATTGTTGATTGATTTTTGTCCACCTTCTCCCCTTGAGTTCCTTCTGCACATAGGTTCCAGATTAGTCCTAGTTAAACCCCACTCGGCATGCGGCAGTTTTCCTTTCGCAGATTTCAGTGGTTCAGTTTTGTCTCTATACAAAGGCCCCAGTTCTTCACCTGGCATCTGGGGCTCCCACAGTTATGACAGCATGCGCTTCAGAGGCTCACCTCCCATCACTTCCTTTCTGTGTTTGCCTGATCATTATGAAGTTTTTTGTTCTTTACTGATATATATAATAGCCCTTTCTAGTTCTTCAAATAAAATCCAACATATTCATTGTGTATTCTCTGTGTGATCATTCTTGGTATCTTTGCTAGTCTGGTTCTATTGTGTCTTGTTTTACTGACTCTCATTCATGGTACCTGTTTTCTCACATGTTCTCTGTTTAAAAAAAAAGCAACTCACATTTTGGGTGCTTGAGTGGCTCAGTCATTAAGCATCTATCTTTGGCTCAGGTCATGATCCTGGGGTTCTGGGATGGAGCCCCTGATAGTGCTTCCTGCTCGGCGGGAAGCCTGCTTCTTCCTCTCCCACTCCCCCTGCTTGTGTTCCCTCCCTCGCAGTATCTCTCTCTATCAAATAAATAAATAAAATCTTTTTAAAAAATCAAAGCAAACATAAATAAAAGGAAATACACAATATTTCATGAATTGCTTCCAATTGGAACAACATAGTAAAGATTTTATTTCTTCCTGAATTAATCTATAGGTTTAATGAAATGCTATTAAAATCTCCACAATAGGGACGCCTGGGTGGCTCAGTTGGTTAAGCGGCTGCCTTCGGCTCAGGTCATGATCCCAGCGTCCTGGGATCGAGTCCCACATCGGGCTCCTTGCTCGGCAGGGAGCCTGCTTCTCCCTCTGCCTGCCTCTCTCTCAGCCTGCCTCTCTGTCTGCCTGTGATCTCTCTCTCTCTAACTAATAAATAAATAAAATCTTAAAAAAAAAATCTCCACAATATTTTTCGTAGACACAGACAAGTGTGTTATAAAAACTATATGAAAAGACACAAACCCTGGAATGACTAAAACAATCTTGACAAAGAAGAATAGAGTGGATGGATTCACTCAATTTGAGGCTTACCATAATAGCTATAGTAAGGCCATGTGATAATGGTAGAGGCATAAACACACAGGTGAATGGAACAGAATAGAGAACTAGACCCACATAAATATACTCAATTGATTTTTGGCAAAGACGCAGAAGCAACTCAATGGAGGGAGGATGTGTTTTTTTTTTTTTTAAATGGTGCTGAAGCAATTGGACATAGACATAAACTTATAACTAATGCAAAAATCAACCCCAGTGGATCAGAGAATTATATGTAAAACGTAAAACAATAAAACTTTTGAGAAAATCTTTAGGATCTAGAGGTAGGCACAGAATTCTTACACTTGACAGTAAAAGAATAAGACACTAAAGGAAATTTTGATGGTTTGGACATTATCAAAATCAAAACCATTTTTCTGTGAAGCCCTTATGAAGAACATGAAAAGACAAGTTAGAGACTGGGCAAAAATGTTTGCAAATCATATATCTGGCAAAGGACAAGAACCTAGACTATATAAAGATGTCTTAAAACTCAACAATAAAATAAATGAATAAATGAATGAATGAATAAATCCAATTAGAACATAAGCAAAAGATACGGGTATTTTACCCAAAAAGGGGTATACAGACAGCAAATAAACACATGAAAAGATGTCATCATCATTAGCCATCAAGGAAATGCAAAAATTTGAACTACAGTGACATATCATTATACACCTATGAAATTGGCCAAAATGAAAAATAGTGAGGGCTCCTGGGTAGCTCAGTTGATTAAGCGTCAGACTCTTGATTTCGGCTCAAGTCAAGATCTCAGGGTCATGGGATCTTGTATCGTGGGGTCCCTGCATCTCGTTCCATCAGTGGGGAATCTACTTGAGGTTATCTCCCCCTCTCTCTGCTCTTCTCCTCTCCTCTCTCTCTCTCAAATAAATAAGTAAATCTAAAAAATAAAAATAAAAAATAGTGAGCACACCAAATACTGTTAAGGATGTGGAGAAATTAGAATCACCCATACATCTCTGGCAGGAATGTAAAATTGTAAAGTTGCTTTAGAAAACAAGTTGGTAGTTTCTTACAAAATTGAACATGCCATCTATTGCAGCCTTGGATATTTACCTCAGAGGAATGAAAACTTATATTTACACAAAAACTTGTACACAAATATTGGTAGCAGGTTGATTTGTAATTGCCAGTGTGTATGCCCTTAAATAAACTTGGTTACATCTATATCATGAAAAACTGCTCAATAGGAAGGAACTATTGATACATGCAATGAGTTAAATAATCTCCAGGAAACTAACTCTGAGCGAAAAAAATCAGTTCCCAAAGATTATATACTGTATTATTCCATTTATAGAACATTCGAGAAATGACAAAATTATACAAATGAAAAACAGATTAACTGTTGCCAGGGGTTGAAGATGAGGGGAGGGGGCACTTGTGTGTGGTTGAGGTGGGGAGCTAAAAAGGGCAATGAGAGATCCTTGTGGAGATAGAGCTATTCTGTATCTTGACTGTATCGAGGTCAATGCCTGGTTGTGATTTTGTACATAGTTTCTAGAGATGTTACCATTGAGGGAAACTGGATAAGCAGGGATAAAATCTCCCTGTATTATTTCTTACAATTGTACATGAATCTACAATTATCTCAAAATTTAAGAGGTTAAGTTAATTTTAAAAATATTTGTGCATACACATGGTAATAGGAGACAGAAACGTACACAGAAGAAGGAGTGTAATTTTTCCAGTGTTAAGCAGGGATAATATGGCTTTTGGCCTGATTCTTGCAAGGTAAGTGGATGTCCTCAAGATGGACAAAGAAAGAGAGAAAGAGCATTGAATTAGAAGAAGTATTTCTCCCAGAAGGTAGACAAACTTGTCCACTGAGGGATTAAAAAAGAAGCAGCTCCAGCAGCAGCTCAGGATATGTTCTTTCTAGTTGGTATTTCCAGGGGTGCCTAAAGGCGTCCAAAAGAAATCAACCAAGAACAGGGGTAATCAGATCAACTTAGCTTGAATGAAACTGTGTCTGTTCCAATCCATTTTAATAAAATAAATTAACTTGCTGATGTAGAATTAGACATTTGGAGATAACCTTTGAATTATGACCAATGTAATTATTTTGGTGATGAATCCTGTTTTTATCAAATATAATTAAGAGAAATAAATGGATCAATGCTTTCATTTGAGACTCTGTGACATAAGAGATTTCTACCATAGTATATTTATTTCAGGGATATTTTGTTTTTAGCAAAGTGGCAGTGCCTTTAAGGGTGTCTCATCCCTCGGTTTTGCCTAACTCCTCCATAGGGAGGTCTGAGATTCCAGAACGCATCACCATTTTGAAATGCAGGTTAACACAAAGATGGGATTAAGATAAGCAAATTAGCTTAATATCCACACTGGAATGCAAGTCTTCCAAACAGTGGAATATTTCTGTGCTTACTGTGATCTCATCATCTCATTTTCTATCATGAATTCATCAGCCTGGAGAAGAGCCTTGCTGACCACCACAGTAAGTGGAGATAGATTCTAAACCAGGAAATCCAATGGCACACCAAAACTAGTTCATGAGACTCTGCTCAGCATATCCGACTATCTAGGAATGAGGGGAATATTTGCATTGTTAGGTGTAAAAGCTGCAAGTTATTTCATCAGCTCTTAATATGTCTCTCAGCAGTAACCATGCTTCAGTCTGAAGCTGGCAGGAATGTGGACCTCAGCAGACTGGCAACTGCAGGCCTTCACCCAGGGCTGGGGGGCATATTTGGAAATGTTATTCAGTTATTTTTTTGTTTCTAGGTCATCTATTTTCAGACTACCTGTTGTGTTTTACCAGGGCCAACTGGCCCTAGGAAAATGGAGAGAGAGACAAGCCTTGTGTCCGGCCTCTATCTCCTCTTCCAACAGCTTATTTTTTCTTCCCTTTATCTCTCTCTCAAATCCCCATATTCCTGGGCCACCCCCTCATGAGCTACCTGCCTTCTCCTAGAAATCTCCCAGAAATCTGGGTTTAGAGTGTCACCAGCCTGACTAGGGCAGGGCGTGTGCCGTGCAATTGAGTTGTAGGTGAGCTTTTGTTGTAAATCAACTTTGAGAAAAGGCACAAAGCAACACGTGTGGAGGCCAGGAGAGATCGGTGGCTGTATGATGATCCAAAGCAGGTTGATTCCCAATTATCAGGTAGCATAGTGGTGGGCTTCCAACACACAACAAATCTTTAATAGGCATCTTCCCTGTTCCAGAAGTTCTGCTAGGTACTGGGGAGAGCAAGAAGAAGATGTAATCCATGCCTTCAGGTAGCTCGAGGTCTATGAAGAACACAAGAACTAAAGGAAACAATTAGAACACACAATTAGTGGTTCCACCTCTGAGTTTCCATTGCGTTAGGCACAAACGTCTGTTGGCACTTACCTCACACCACGGCTTCTCCAGGTTCTAACAGTGTCAGGCATACAGCAGGCTCTCAAAAATATCTGATGAAATAATGAATGCATAAACAAATGAACAAGCAGAACATTATTCAAGGTACCCATATAGAGTGTGGCAGAAGCAATTAACTCTGGCTGGAGGAAAAAAGAAGTCTTGTGAGAGATGGTAATTGGAACGGAGACTTAAAGCACATCTAACACAGTGTCTGACCTTGAATGAACCCATAATCAAAGATAAACTGATTACGTGAGGTTCAGGTAGAGAAGAGGCATTTGGAAGCCAGGGTGTTTCAGGCAGAAGTACCTTCAGTACCTAGCTTAGTGCTTGGCACATGGTAGGAACACAAGAATAAATGAACGAATGAATGAATGAATTGATGGTTGTAACAAATCACATATACAAAGCCTCCAGTATTGTGAAAAAGTAGGCACATTTAGGGAATGGTATATTTGGAAAATCATAAAATCGGAAAAGAGAGAAAAAGAGATTGTTAGGACAAAAAGAATGGATGATACAAGAAAAGTGTAATGCAAGGGATAGAGCTGCTTGGAAGAGAGAACTGGGACAGGGAGAAAATAAATTTTTAAATGGAGTATGGGAATAGTTCAAGACTACAGAACTGAAGGTCTGCTTGCTATGAAGCAAGGTATGAAATGAAGTAGGTATCATATATCACCAGAGTCAAAAGAGCATTCAGGTAACAGGACTCTGACTAGGAACAGAAGTGTGTAATTCATTAAGAAAAGATGAAGAATCTAATAATCATAGTCCAGAAGGAGCTGATCTATAGGAAAATAAAAATAAGAAGAGTCAGAAAAAAATTGTCTCTAAGCTGAGGCAAATCTGAGTGAGCTTTATTAGATTGTGTATTAGTTACCTATTGCTGTGTAACAAATTATCTCAAAAGTCAGTGGCTTTAAATAACAATAAATATTATATCACATGGTTTCTGTGAATCCAGAATTCAAAGGCAGCTGAGTTGGTGGAGGGAGGACCAAGGGGCATGAAGAATTTTGGGTGACAGATATGTTCATTGTCTTGATTGTAGTAATGGCTTCACAAGTATATATATGTGTAATTTATTTATTTTTTATTAACATATAATGTATTATTTGCTTCAGAGGTACAGGTTGTGAATCGTCAGGCTTACACAATTCACAGCACTCACCATAGCACATACCCTCCCCAATGTCCATAACCCTATCCCTCCCCAACCCCACCCCCAGCAACCCTGTTTGTTTCCTGAGATTAAGAGTCTCCTATGGGGGCACCTGGGTGGCTCAGTGGGTTAAGTCTCTGCCTTTGACTCAGGTCATGATCTCAGGATCCTGGGATCGAGCCCCGCATCGGGCTCCTTGCTCGGCAGGGAGCCTGCTTCCTCCCTCTTTCTTTGCCTGCCTCTCTGCCTACTTGTGATCTCTGTCTGTCAAATAAATAAATAAAATCTTAAAAAAAAAAAGAGTCTCTTATGGTTTGTCTCCCTCCCGATCCCATCTTGTTTCATTTCCCCCCCATACCCTCCACAACCCCCCGCCCTGCCTCTCAAATTCCTCATATCAGAGAGATCATATGATAATTGTCTTTCTCTGATTGACTTATTTCGCTTAGCATAATACCCTCTAGTTCCATCCATGTTGTTGCAAATGGCAAGATTTCAGGGTTTTTTGATGGCCACATAGTATTCCATGGTGTATATACCACATCTTCTTTATCCATTCATCTGTTGATGGACATCTAGGTTCTTTCCATAGTTTGGCTATTGTGGACATCATTGTTATAAACATTCGGGTGCACCTGCCCCTTCTTTTCACTACATTTGTATCTTTGGGGTAAATACCCAGTACTGCAATTCCTGGGTTGCAGGGTAGCTCTATTTTCAACTTTTTAAGGAGCCTCCGTACTGTCTTCCAGAGTGGCTGCACCAGCTTGCATTCCCACCAACAGTGTAGGAGGGTTCCCCTTTCTCCACATCCTCGAAAACATCTGTCATTTCCTGACTGATTAATTTTAGACATTCTGACTCGTGTGAGGTGGTATCTCATTGTGGTTTTGATTTGTATTTCTCTCATACCAAGTGATTAAATAATATCTTTTTAAAAAATAAAATAAATTTAGAAAAAACTAGGGCATCTCAGACAGTATAGAGATAACCGCTGCCCCTCTGTTGTATTAAAGTGCTAATCTTGCTTCCTTTAAACATTTTCAATTTGGATGCAGAAAACATTCATTAAAACGTGAATGTAGTCAAATGCAACGAAGGTTCAGGCTTGCCTTTCAAAACCAAAGTCCGAAATGACCCTGTGGGGCAGGTCATTATTGTTAAAAATAACTTTTGGGTGTCCCCCTGCTGGTCCCCACAGCCACACCCCAGCTGGGAGAGCAGCCACTGTACTAATGACAGGCCTGTGATAGCATCAGCTACTGAGTCAATGAGAGAAAAAAGTGTTAGTTAACCTGTTAACAAATCTGTAAGACACAAATCATAAATTCTGCTTCCTTGTGTGGGTGACTAACTCACACACCTACTTATTATTCTTACCTCTGGGTGTTTCCTGAATTGAGAGAGAGAGAGAGAGAGAGATGGAGAGAGAAAGAGAAAGAGAAATAAAGGGATTGAGGGAACGGCATGCTTAAGTGGCTGAACACCACACTCCTAAGGGGTCCCAGGTGGTGAGAAGGAAAAGAAGTTTCTGGCCTGTGGTATAAAAGCCAGGTTGATACTGGTTATGTCACTCTATTTTAACATGGAGAGATGGTGAATGATATATAGGTTATTAGCAACCATTTGTCCCAGACAAAGTGGCTTCTGGGAGACCAACGCAACAGTAACATCTCAATTATGGAACCAGCACACAGTGCTCCGTGTCATTCAATACTTTTAGAATTGATAATGGCATTATTTACCAATCCCCTCCCTTGATGTTGAAGAACTTACTGCATTTCAATGTTAAGTAACCAAATCCATCTGGCTCCTAGTTCCTTTGAACCTGTTCAAAGTAAGATTTTTCCTTGCTACGGTCAATATATGAAAATATACGAAGTATGAAATAATTTTCCGGGCTCGTGCTTCTGACAGATAGTTTGGATAGTCAATCTTCACACAAGGCATGTTGTCAAAAAATGGTTACTCAGGAAAGACAAGTGCACTCATGAGTGAGGCATTGTGAGTGTCAGTTCGGAAAGATGATTCCAAAGCGTCTCCGAGCATTTGTGCCTGGTCATGGAGAAAAGACTCAATCTTAGGCCCTCTGGATCTGCCAGTAAGATGTGTTTCCCAGTGATTTTCTAGCCTGGTCGCCACGTGTGGTTGCTTGGAGGGTGGAGCACACAACTTCCAGAGTAGGTCTCCATGTCGCATGCTGAGTTTCCACAATCACGTTCAAAGTGTCCAAGGGCATCTTGTTGACGTGGGATGTGGGCATATTTATGTAGGGCTCTATTAGACCCACAGCTTGCCAACCTGGCTAACTGCCCAGGCATTTCCTCTCTGAAAATTTCCAGAGGAAGCCGGCAGGAGTGGGCACAGTGGGGTGGGGGTATGGAGAGATTCATGTGGCTCCAGGTGTGACGAATGGGATGCCAGGAAAGGTTATCGAGCCTTGGAATTTTAGAAACACTGGAGCTGCCAGAAGGGGAGGAAAGTAGGTTTTTATTTCATTACTTGTATTAATGTCGAGATAGAGATTCCAGAAGCCTTTTCTTAGAAGGAATTCGGGCAACACTCATTGAGTCTGACTGAACCAGAAGCTGTGTGAGGTGCTAGGATCACAGAGATGTTTCTCCTCGGGTGGAAGTTAAGCAGATACAAAATTACTGAGGAAACACTGATGGATAGACAAATGCCTGAAGCAGATGCTTCTGACTGGAAATATTAGAAAGCCTGATTCAAAACGGCTTAAAGGATCAGTAAAATCTGCTGGCTCACAGAATTGAAAAATCCAGAAGGAGGGCTATCTTAAGGCTTGACCCAGAAACTAAACCATGTTACCAAGACCTCAGCTTCTTTCCTTTTCTCAAAGCTGCTTTCTGCTTTATCCTCAGGTCAGGTCCTCTCATGGTTCCAAGATGGCTGCTGCCAGCTCCCAGGGCTAGTTTTGTCTACAGCCAGCAGGGAAAAAAGAGTGATGTTGTCACACCATTCCCCTAAATGTCCTGAGAACAATGCTGACTGAAGCAGCATGGGTCAGATGACCCCCCCACCCCAAGAAACAATTACTGTGCCTAAGAGATGAAATGCGTTATCTGAATATCTTCTAGGTTCATGTCAACCACAAGGGTAGGAAAATAGTTCAATTTATCAATAAATACTTGGTTGGGGATGCTGGTGCAAAAGATGGCAGGGGGGGTGGCTTCTAATTCCTCCTGAGGAGAGGATGATGTGGGTGGGAGAGAGAAGGTTGAGGGAGTGCTTCACCAAAGGGATGTCAGGTGGGACCAAAATATGAAGAACCTGGATTGCCAAGCTAAGAAATTTGGACCTTCACACTATGCAGAAAGAAGGTGGTAAAGCAAATCCAAAGCAACATGGACTTACCAGTGTCAAAGCATAATTTTCAAAAAGTTAAAAGCATGACTGTCATATAAATATAGGATGAGTACGTATCAAAAAATTTATTCAATTAATTAATTTATGGGGAATCTGCTAAGAATGTGACGAGTGTAAAGCTGGTTTGAAGAACATCTGCGGTACAAGGGGTTATACAGCTCATCAAGAAAGGCACTTAAAAAAATAAAAAGGAGCGGTGCCTAGGTGTGGCTCAGTGGGTTGAAGCCTCTGCCTTCAGCTCAGGTCATGATCCCAGGGGCCTGGGATCGAGCCCCAAATCCAGCTCTCTGCTCAGCAGGGAGCCTGCTTCCTCCTCTCTCTCTCTCTCTCTGCCTGCCTCTCTGCCTCCTTGTGATCTCTGTCTGTCAAATAAATAAATAAATAAATCTTTAAAAAAATAAAAAGAATATTAGAAGAACATTACTAAACTAGAAATAAAACTGGTTCATGTGCTTCAGAGCAATGAAATCCTAACCCTTGGGGTTCTTTTTTCTACCTGAGAGAAATAACTAGCATTTCTCCTGGATGGGACGCAAGTTAATACTTAAGTCTGCATAGAGTCTGAGTCTTTAAAAAATAGTAGCAAGCAAAGTAAAATAATAGTACAACCTCCTAGACCCAGATAATCAAATAATCCTTCAATGCTTCTGTTAAACAGTGCTTTAGTATGATATTAAAAAGGCGGTCATCTTCTTGGCTTCCTTTCTAAGTTTTTGGATACTTTTTTCCTAACATCAGAGCAATCTATTTAAGACAGTTTGGGATTTTTTTTTTTATTTTAATGGACTTGAACATTATGGAACTAGCATACCAGTGCATACTGCTAATTATAATCAGTTTTAATTAGTCATTAAAAGAGGTGTGAGGGGACTCCTGAGTGGCTCAGTCAGTTAAAGCTGCTGCCTTCGGTTCAGGTCATGATCCCAGGATCGATTGAGTCCTGAATTGGGCTTCTTGCTCAGCGGGGAGCTGGTTTCTCTCTCTGCCTCTGCCTGCCACCCTGCCTGCTTGTGCTCTCTCTCTCTCTCTCTCTCTGACAAATAAATAAATAAATAAATAAAATCTTTTTTAAAAATAAAAGAGGTGTGAGGATAACTGCTCAAAGAAAGGCATTTTGACTGATTTCTGGAGTCCAAGATGGTTGAATTCACTAGAAGGGGAGGTCCCCTGCTACCCTCAGACTAGAGAAGAGACAAGAGAAGCCAGTAGAAAGGAGATGGTCTGGGGCCTCTAGCATCCACAGATCTGAATTTTCCAGGGGGTTATCCAGAAAGCAACTGGAGTGGAAATCAGGGCCTGTTTCAACACTGCTAATCCAAGAGATATCAATTCTGAACCCACACTGGGCTACAGTAATCCCACCTCCTGGTCCCTTTCTCACCCATGAAGTGTTTTGGTTACAAAAGAAAGACATTCTATACACTCAATAATTAAGTACAGCCAAGCTAAGCCATGTTTATACCCACATTTTTGGATAACAGATTTATTAATGATCTGGTTGAGAGAATTGAACCATTTGGTGTTTGGAAAAATTGGAAATGTTTAAAATAAATACTTGGCATCCTTTCTCTCTGACTGCTGCAATATGTTCAGTTATTCTTAGTAAAATGTCCATATTGAAGATTAACTTCATAGAAATTGCCTAGCAGCTTTTCCCTAAAAATATGATACCAAACATTAAGAGGCTAATATCCATTTTTACAAAGTGGGAAGCACTTATTTCAAAAGCAGTTCACCAGTCCAAACAATTTTTTTTTGTTTATTATTAGAGTCTGGGGTGTAAAATTCATCATGCCATAGAAGATCTACCCCATTGACACCCCCTAAAACCAGTATCAGTACGTTTAGTGAATAAAAATACAATATGCCCAGGAAATTCAAATGTCAGGAAAACACTGAATAACTTTTTAGAATAAGTGTGTCCTGTGAATACTTGGGACATACTTATGATAGAAAAAATGGTCCACAAAGATGTCCACATTCTAAGCTCTGGAACCTGTGAATATGTTACCTGAACTAGCAAAAGGGACTTTGCAGATGTGATCAAATTAAGGCTCTTCAAATGGAGAGATGATCCTGGATTATCTGGGAGGGCCCAATGCAATCACAAAGGTCTAATAAGAGGGAGGCAGGAGGGTCAGAGACAGGGAGAAAGATTGCAAGATGCTACAATTAGTTGGGAAGATCCAAGAAGGACCCCAAGTCAAAGAATGCAAGTGACTTCTCGAAGTTGGAATAGGCAAGGCAACGGTTCCTCCTTTAGAGCCTTTAGAAGGAACACAGAGCTGCCAGCACCTTGACTTTAGCCCAGTGAGACCCAGTGGAATTTCTGATGCACAGAATTATCAGGTAATAAATTTGTGATGCTTTAAGCCACTGAGTGTGTAGTAACTTGTTATTATAGGAGCCATAGGGAAACTCATACAAAACTTACACTAAAAAAATTTTTGTTGTTCATTTGACATTCAAATTTCATTTAAGTGTCCTGTATTTTATGTGGCAACCTTCCTAGACATGGCAGCAGTGAGGTGTGGCAGAAAGCACTCTCAGAGAAGGCAGGACATGACTGTGGGGATCAAATTCTTGCCTTTGAGCCTGATTCCTCAGGTGTAAAATGAGGAGTTTTAACTTTTTTTTTTTTTAATTTATTTGACAGGCAGAGATCACAAGTAGACAGAGAGGCAGGCAGAGAGAGAGGAAGGGAAGCAGGCTCCCCGCTGAGCAGAGAGCCCGATGCGGGGCTCGATCCCAGGACCCTGGGATCACGACCCGACCCGAAGGCAGAGGCTTTAACCCACTAAGCCACCCAGGTGCCCTAAAATGAGGAGTTTTGCCTGGCTAATCACTCTGGTTCTCTTATAGTCCATGATTCCACTGAAGAAATCTTTTTTTCAATACGAAATAAAACAACCAAACTTGAAAATGTCTGTAGGTCAGGACAATTGTCTTCATTTGCAGGATGCATGTGCACTCATGTGTTTGTGGTCTTCTCGATCGTTAACTATTTGCCCCCATACGGACTTACCCATGGCGTGTGTTTTGTGACCAGGCGTGGCCCTTCTGCGCTCGGTGCTGTATCCTCATACTTCTTTCTCTCTCTTCCCTGCAGCCCTGCTTCTTCTGAGCTCTGTGGCAGACAGTACTGGCAGATACTGGATCGGGATCCTACAGCTGCTGTAACAAATTACTGCCAATCTAGTGGCTCCAAAAACCACAAATTTATGTTATAGTTTTCAAGGTCAGAATTTCAAAGTAGGTTTCTCTGGACTGAAACTTTCACAGGGCTCCTTCTGGAGACTCTAGAAAACCCATTCCCTTGCCTTTTTCTACTTTCAATAGCTGCCTGCTTTCTTTGGCTCGAATCCCCATGTCACCTGGACTTCTTTTCCCATCGTCACATTTCCTTCTCTGAGACCCTCCTGCCTCCCTCTTCTAAGGACCCCTGTGACTATATTGGGTCCACCCAGATAATCCAGGAAAATCTCCCCATCTGAAAAGCTTCAACTTAATCTGATCTGCAGGGTCCCCTTCACCATATAAGGTAACAATCACAGGTTCCAGTGGCCGGGACACAGACATCTTTGGGGAGCCTATTCTGTTGACCACATATACCCAGCATCCATTCTCTCCTTCTCCCTTTCTAACAGAGCATATATTTGCTCACTCAGACAATATGATTGGCTTATAAATTTATTTCAATCCCTTGAAGCTACATATACCAGATGTGACATAGCCTGGCCAACAAGAGGTTAACAGTCTACTGGTCAATGAGAGGTAGCATTTTGGATTTCCATGAAAGCTGTTAATTTCCTGATTACAAGAAGCAGATTCAGCTGGTATATACATTTTGCCCTCTGCCATGAACTCTTCATCCTGCATGGGAAATGAATGTGATATGCAGAAGGACAGCCACTATATTTTGAACAAGAGAATGAAAATCACTCATGAAAGATAGCCAAGTACAAACAAAGGATCTGAGATTCCTGATGGCATTGTGGAAATGCCACGTTAACCCTAGCCTGGCAGTCTCTAGACTTGTTCGCTGAGGAAATGGACTCCTTCGTTGTTGGTGTCAGGGTAATTAGCTTATGCAACCGAATCTAGTTCTAGCGGACACAGGTTCTATCAAACCCTTGTTACTCAAAGTGTGCCTCCCGGAATGCACAATCTATCGCCCTTCTCCAGATCAGCTGAACCAGAACCTGCATTTTAACAAGAGAGTTAGGCGCTTTCATTTCCTGGGGGTTTACATATATACTTCACAGTTGGAGAAGCACTGCCTGAAACTCACAGAGGTCAGGGACAGAAATGGCCCTGGGTTTTTCTGCCCTAGGCTAGAATATAGGGTATGGAAATGATGCTGTCCTTGGGATTTCCTGGAATAAATGTCAAACATTGGAAGGTGGGTGCGAAATTGCATATACATAATCATTAAGTATGTTTCTTACCTCCCCCGCCTACGCCGGTTACCTTGATTTCTTTCTTTCCTTGTCTCTGCCATAGAGTTATATTTCATTACTAGTCAGCCTGAGACCTTACATGTATTTTATTCAATCAAGACCAAATTGATAAGGAATTGAAGGCAGGATAAGATCTGGAAAAGAAGGAAGATGACCTTTTCCTTTAAAAACTCTTGGTGATTTGAAAATATGCCAGCACACTGCATTTCTCACTTCTATTAAATCTCCAAATCTAAACACTTAACATGGACTATAAGTTTTGTATTCATTTCTTTGCAATGATTTCTTTTTTTTTAAGGTTTTATTTATTCACTTGACAGAGATCACAAGTAGGCAGAGAGGCAGGCAGAGAGAGAGAGGAGGAAGCAGGCTCCCTGCCGAGCAGAGAACCCAATGTGGGGCTCGGTCCCAGGACCCCGGGACTATGACCTGAGCCAAAGGCAGAGGCTTTAACCCACTGAGCCACCCAGGTGCCCCTTTGCAATGATTTCTATCAGAATATTATAATGTATAATACTATAATGCTACAGGCACCAAGTTTCCTGGGGAGTGAAGGGAAAACATCAAGGGAGCAGATACTTATTTGTTTGTTTGTTTGTTTGTTTGTTTTTGAGAGAGAGAATGAGAACACAAGTGGAGGGGTAGGGAAGGGGTAGAGTGAGAGGGCAGGCTCCATGATCAGTGCAGAGCTGGATGTGATATCACGACCCTGAGATCATGACCTGAGCTGAAACCAAGAGTCTGACGCTTAATTAATGGGGCCACCCAGGCATCCCTTAAGAGAGTGGATCTTCTGATTGAATTTGCTCTCTTGAAAACTGTTTTGTGTGTCTTTAAAATTTAATTAATATTAATTCCCAAAGGTACAAAAGAATATACAGTGAAATCCCAAAGGTACAAAAGGATATACAGTGAAAAATCTCCTCCTCCTTCAGTCTGTCCCTCCAGCCACCAAAGTTCTCTCCCTTAAGGCAACCACTGTGAACAGTTTCTTGGCATCTGACCACATGGGAACCTTACGTGTTGGAAGAAGCAAAGAAATGCAGCTGAAAATCAAGAGTGAAGTGTAGATTGCTTGAATTGTACTTACAAGCAATCTTTCTCATCATCCAATTGCTTCCTGTTAAGATATTTTGCTGGCATTTAATTTTTCTCTATCATAAATAAAATAGCTGTCAAGTAAAGATCAAGAATCTTGCCACCCACTCTTCCCAGAGGATTAAGCCGATAGCACTTATAAATGCTTTGAAAGTCTCAGAGGACAGCTCTGAATAAATATGAGTGGTTATTTGGGCTGTAGCCCCCTTTAATATAATTCGCACCTTATAATTGTCCCACCTTCCCCAAGCCTACCATACACTCCCCTCCCTCATCCCCGGCAGCTTCTAAGGGTGAGAGGTTAATAAGAAAGGATGACTGATGTAAGGCAAGGTTAAGTAGGATGCTTAAGTAGAATGAGGATCTTTGTTTTGTTTGCCTAGAGCTTCCCAACTTACCTGTTCTCTAAGAAATCTGGAACTTCTTCCAAAAAAGAGTCATCTAATTACATAAGTTTATAATTGTGTGGCTTTATTTACTAATTCAAATAATTTAAAAATATTCTTTATTCTTTTAAAAAAATAGTTTAATATCTTAATACTTTCTTCTTTCACTTAATAATATGTCATGGGCATCACTGTTCTGGTCAGTTGCCTTATACAGCATTTGAAAATAAGAATGCCTCTTGTTAGGTACATGCAAGGAGACTTGGTTCACATTTACAAACTCCAATCAATATATGGTTTTGAGGGCCTCCTGTGCTGAAAACAAAGTGGACACTGCAGACCCAACATGTTTTTCTGGCTCAATACAAAGCCTTCAGTGGTAAATGTGAAGTTGAAAGATTCAGGGGGAGTTCTCTGGCACCCGAGAAATGTCGGGGAGTACTTAAGTTGTAGTGGTTTGAGAAGACTTCCTGACTTTGTCCCAGACCATGTTGCGGACCCAAGTGGACTTACAGACAAATGGCTAGACTTTTCTAATCATAAGCAACTAAAGTAGACAGAAACTAATAGATTTTATGTCCCTTCTAAATGAAAGACCTTTGATTATAGCACTGTTGGACAGAATGCTGAATGATGGTTTAAACTGATAGGCCTATAATTGCCATGTACATTCCATTAAAGAGCATAGCTCATAAAGATAGTATTAGGAGTTTTTATTTCCTTCTCCTTAATCTTGTACTATAGTTAACCTCCTAGACCCAAGACATTTCTAGCAATTAATGATTGGCTGAGGTTAATGGTTCTGACAAAGCTTTGCTTCCTTGATCGTCCTCAGATGGCCATTAACCTCTAGAATCTGGTCATTAACCTCTAGAAACTGCTAAGTAGGATGCAAAAAAGCATTTTACCAGTATTGTTTAAAAAGTTGTATAATTGTTTCATGTATGTAGCTCAAATGTAAGAAAATGTCT
>ML104964.1:10708-21598 GCA_003697995.1 Taxidea taxus jeffersonii | reverse complement strand
AGATGTCTCAAGGAAGATGAAGAGGCTGGGGTGAAGGTCTATACCACAGTTTTTGTTACCTGAAGATTAAAAAAAATGGTTTAAATCTACAAGATGTATGTATTCCATACTCCAGGAGATCCTTATTAACCATTCTGCCGTAGACTCAGCTACTTCCCCTAGTTCTTCACTTGAGCACCATTCCTCATACTGGCTTAGGTTTCCGCTGTTTGCACACTTGCCTCTGCGAGATCTTCAGGGAGGAGCCTCTTTCTTCTGGAGTACAATATGTCGCCTCACGACGGCATCCCAGTATGGAACGACAGGACCCAGCACATGTGTGTCAGGGTGACCCACACAAGTTGGCATCTCAGTAGTTCCACAGCACTCTCTAGTTTCCAGTACTTCCCACCTTTGGCCTATTTCTTTCTCCTGCACAAGACTGCCAACTTCTGACAGGATCTGCAGTGCCCCTTGCCACCTTCCCACAGCTGATGCTCTGACCTGGGCCCTCCTGTGCATCCTGAGAGGGACTGTATTTAAGGATGGCAGGTCACTGGTGAGGATCATTGAAGATCATGGATCACCACCCAGAAATAGATCTTACTGGAAAACTGCACAACATTTTTATGTTCCAATTAAATTTATTTAGATCCTCAAACCTTTCAGGAATGTAAAAAGAGTTACACAGCAATTAAGCACCAATCGTAACAGTGCAGAAATAATGTGAAGGGCTGCCACCATTGTCTTTGGTCAGCATCCCTGTGAGGAAGGCATTATCACCTCGTTTTAGAGTCCCGGGGAAACTGGGGCTCAAAGAGCTTAAATAATTTCCCACAATCACACAAACTGTAAGCAGTAGCCTCTGATTTCTTTTTTGACTGAAAGCCTGAAGTTCAGAGCCATTCTTCTATACCTTCTCCTTTCAGTTCAAAAACTCATGAGCATTACAGGTTTTTTAAGCTTTGTGGTACTAATCAGGAGCAATTTTAAATATTCAGTTTCCCCCTCTTCATTCTGTGTCCAAGGAAAACTATAAATCCCGTGAGCTGATATTATCCAAACATTATTTTCTCACTTTCAACATCTACTCGATGTGACTACGGGAGTGCTTCCTTGGGCATCACCCATCCGAAGCTTCTTGCCAGCCAGCTCGCCGCTTCAGTTCTGACACCCAGTCAGGCCTGTCGTCATCTTCCTCAAAATCCCTGTGAAGAAACAATTTTGATGCTAAGCCTCCAAAGCAGGGGCACAGTAAGTATTTTTAGGTGGCTCAAAGCAGAACACTACCATCACAATACTTACATTTTTGAGCAACTGACCAGAGGAAAAAAACTGTTAGCTCTTCCAAAGGAGCACGCCTTTTATGTTTCTATAACATTTGCCAATAAAACCCAATATATTAAGAAACAGTAAGTCCAAGCTGAACAGTTAGACTCAGGAATTCTGTAATAATACCGTCATGCATTACTCATCCCAGACAAAAGATCGAGATATGAATATTCATTTGTAATGTTGAGTAATATAACCAGCTCCTGCTAAACCTGAAATTAAGGTATGGTTTTCACATACAACGACTAGCACCATGTACGTATATCCCAACATACGTGTCCTCTGCCTCCAGGCCAGGTTCCAGTCTCTCTGGGTCCAAAATGACAGAATCATGACTACCATCCACACTGTCTGACGCTTCTGTTTCTTCAGACAGGGGGCCCTTCAAGAATTCTTCTGAACCTTCAGAGGAAAATTATGTCAATTGTAACAGTAGTTACGTAATTAGTGAATGTTGGACTAAAATCCTCCAAAAGCTTGCTGGCTCACTGAGGACAATGCTATATTTCTTTTGTAGTGCCTCCCCCATTACACAGCCTGACTTCTGGCATCAAACAGGCCCATGAAGCATAAGGATGGGTATAAAATTTAAAAACAGTACTTTCTTCAGAAGAAAAATTTAGAAAATTATAATTAAACCCTTCAAATATAAGAAACTATAATAAAGTTATCTTTGGATCATCGTCTTCCAGTTGTTTTTCCTCTGAGCTCCCCACCCCCAACTTTTCCCCATGATGGGGAATAAAAAATTAGGGAATGGAGACCACATGCATGCTTTCAAAGAATTTTCTAGATGGCAACTGTTTTCAGATTTGTGCTTACACAATAACAACCTGACATAAAAATGTGAGCTAAATCTTTATAAAACCCTTTCATACTAGAGCTATGACATAGGTTTTAAATAGTGAACAGGGACTAGAAACAAAATCCAGGACCTACAATTGCCACAACAAAATTCACAACTGTTAACCTTCCTCAACACCATCCCTCTATGCACCCATTTCCACCGGGGCTCCTATGACCATCTGCACAGAGCTCTAACAGAAAACACCTCTAAAAATTCATCTATATCACTCTAAAACTTTCTTCTTGAGGGCTGGTCTCCCACCAAATTCACCCAGGGAAGGAACTGTGTTTTATTCTTTTTTTTAAGTCTTAACCCAGCATATTTAGCACTCAATAAATACTGACCAAATAACCAAAGACAACTAAATCTGTTACAATACATATGGTCAAGACTTGCCACAGCATTATACACTCTACTTGGCATAATTTGTCTTAGCTCTTGACTTAGCAAGATGGCTTAATAATTGAATTACCAGGGTGCCTGGGGGGCTCAGTCATTAAGTGTCTGCCCTCGGCTCCAGTCATGATCCCAGGGTCCTGGGATGGAGTCTCACATCAGGCTCACATCCCTCATCAGGGAGAAGCCTGCTTCTCCCTCTCCCTCGGCCCCTCCCCCCCCTGCTCATGAACTTTCTCATTCTCTTTCAAGTAAATAAATAAAATCTTTAATAAACAAACAAATAAATAAATATTTAAAAAATCAAAGAGTTTCCATAGGTATGTAATAGGCTTGAGTCACCTGGTCTATATATTGTGTATGTTTGAAAGGCCAAGCTGAGATCCGCATTCTTAAGGATGTTCATCAGAGTTTCTGGAGTCTCTTTGAGCCACTGCTTACGGGTGTTATTTTCACTGTACTTTATTACAGAACCACCTAGTTGTGAAAAGGTGACAGGGCCACGTAAAAAAGATTCTCAGCATATATCTTCCAGACCACATTTTAAGCAAAGGTAATTATATCCGACTTGCTACTCAAATCTATTTCACTCACCTACATGGGCCCTGCTCTGATACGTGACACCAAGTATCTTCTACAGAGTGACATTAAAAACAACAAGAACAGTCTCCGGCCCATTAAATAACCATTAGAAAGTGCTCTATAGTGGGCCCCTGGGTGGCTAACGTGGTTAAGTATCCAACCCTTGATTGCGGCTCAGGTCATGATCTCAGGACTGTGGGATCAACCCCCCATGTCAGGCTGCACACTGGGAGTGGAGCCTGCTTAGGACTCTCTCTTGCTTCTGCCCCTCCCCCCACTCACACTTGCTCTCTCCTCAGTCAATCAATCAATCACCTAAAGAAGAAAGAACTTGTTCATAGTAACAGCATTCAATCTGACTACTAACCTCTCTCATCCCCAGCTGCTAAGCTGGAGGAGAGTACGGCTGCAGTTTCCAGAGCTGTGAGAGCTGTGTGGGGGACATTTTTCTCCCACTGTCGCCTGACAGGACTTGGTGAACTGGGTTTCCGCGGATGGACTGATTTATTATCTGATTTTAAAATGTAAAAAATTATTGCTAAGCATATTATTTATCATCTGTATGTACACATATACTTGAACAACTACAGAGAAAGAAGTCTTTCTTTTCTCTTCCAAACTCACGTCTACTCACAATGTTTTTCGAGTCTAAACAGTAAAGGAGGTGAGAAAAAGAAACCTCCAAATGAAAAGGTAAAGCTAATCATTAAAGTGAATTTTTAAAAATATGTATATATTTATATATTACACAATGTATAAGAATGAAGCCCCAAGAGGCTGTATATTTCTGTACATGGTTTCTATGACAGATAGTACAACAAATACTATCTTTTCCTACAGGCTCTTATTAATAACACTGTTCTCTTCTTTTTTATGAGTAATAAAGGATTCCTGTACCATTAAATAAATCACTGGATAAGCAAACAAAAATCTTCTCATGTTTGTGATACCTATAACCTAGTAAGATGAAAATTAATATTCCTTCCATATTCCCCAATTCCTCACTTATACATTAGAATTTGAATAACTTACCCTTCTCTTTATTTAATGTCCCCAGTGTACTTTCAACTGAATTTTTATTAATGTTTTCTAAATCAGTGTGGCTATACTTTCTATCTTGTTCTTCTCCTGGCTTTAAAAGGGATTAAAAATACAGATTAAAAAAGCTTGAAATGCTACAAACAAGGTAAAGTATGCAAAGCCAGCTATTTTAATTTTAGATAAAGATTAATGAATTAAAAAACATAACCACAGAATCCCATACACTACTGTATATGTCACACATATTTATATGTAAGTTAAAAACCATATATATACATACATATGTATATTTCTAATCATTATATTTCTATTAAAGAGAGAGGGAGAGTGAGGGGCAGAGGGAGAGAGAGAGACAGAGTCCCAAGCAGGCTCTGTGGTGACTCAGAGCACGACACAAGGCTCGATCTCACGACTCTGAGATCATGAGCTGAGCTGAAATCAAGGGTCAGACACTTAACCGACTGAGCCACCCAGGGCCCCCTATATTACTAGTCATTAATATCGACCATGGCAAATACGAAGAGGATATATAAAACAACAGGTATTTGAGAGGGCTTTATAGAAGTAATGAGTAATGAAAATTTTCAATATAGTTTACTGTATTGGACTTTTTATGCTGGAATATCAAAATGAGATATTTTATAAAGTTGCTATATATGGTCAAAATGTTCCCACTTTACCTGAGTGGCTCAGTCGGTTGAAGATCTTGATCTCTTGATTTCAGATCAGGCCATGATTTCAGGGTTGTGAGATCAAGCCCCATGTAGGGCTCCACAATTGGCAGGGAGTCTGCTTGAGATTCTCCCTCCCCCTCCTCTCCCTCTGCCCCTCTCTCTTTCCCTCCCTCCCTCTAAAATTAAATAAATAAAATCTTTAAAATGTTCCCACTTAATTTAATATTTTTCCAAATTATCGAAGCTCCTGATTTCATGAAATAGAGTAACACACTGTGTAGACGCTGCTAAATCTGCATATATTTTGAGAAGGAATATGAATACATCTCCTATTCCTAGACAGTTTCCAGCATGTGGGTTCTCAATGAGTTGTTGAATGAATAAATAAAGAGTAGACTGTAGCTGGGACTTTGTTCTTATTTCTTTCGGTGGTTCTCAAACTTCTCTCCCCACCCGGCGAAGGGCCCCCCCCAGACAAAGAAGTCAGAATCTTGGCGGGTAGTGGTGATGAGCACTTTTTAAAAGCCCTGAGGGGATTCCGATGTTCCATCCCCAGTGACAGTCACTGCTCTACACACAGCAGCCTCTAACAGCGCTCCTGGCTCGGCGCCACTCGGCTCTGCCCTCACGCCATCACACCTTGCCAGCTTGCCTGGGACCTTCCTCCTATCTCAGCTCTTCCCTTCTCTGACTTACTTTCCAGCTCTCTCTTCATTCTGCTTACATTTTGCTCTCTTCTCACTTTGTGAGAACACATGGATGTGTCCACTGTAGATGGTATTAAAATGACAGTGGTGGCCATCTGGGACAGGAGTCAGGATTGTCTGCAAAGGGCCCTCAGGAAACTTTCTTGGTGGGGGGGGATGCTTGGGGTTTCTAGATCTTGATTATAGTAGTGATTATATGACACTATAAAATTTTCAAAATTCATCAGACTCTACAATAATGGGTAAATTTTATTGCATATAAATTATGCCTCAACAAAGCTGGGGAAAAAAGATATTCTCACAAGAATAAAATTCCACCAAATGCCTGATATTTTAAAATCTGATATTTGGAGGCACCTGGGTGGCTCAGTGGGTTAAAGCCTCTGCCTTCAGCTCAGGTCATGATCTCAGGGTCCTGGGATCGAGCCCCACATTGGGCTCTCTGCTCAGCAAGGAGTCTGCTTCTCCCTCTCTCTCTGCCTGCCTCTCTGCCTACTTGCGATCTCTGTCTGTCAAATAAATAAATAAAATCTTAAAAAAAAAAAAAAGTACAGGGGCAGGATCTATTCCATTTGTAGCAACATAATGGGGGGATGCTGTTATTTATTTATAGCCAAATCTCCATTCGAAAAAATTTGGCAAGTTTAATTACTAGTACATTCCATAAATAGAATGATTTGTTGTTAGTACAACATTTTTTCTTTTTGGAATTAAAAGGCTGGTGAAGAGGGGCGCCTGGGTGGCTCAGTGGGTTAAAGCCTCTGCCTTCGGCTCAGGTCATGATCCCAGGGTCCTGGGATCGAGCCCCACATCAGGCTCTCTGCTCCGCAAGGAGCCTGCTTCTCCCTCTCTCTCTGCCTGCCTCTCTGCCTACTTGTGATCTCTGTCAAAAAAAAAAAAAAAAAAAAAAGGCTGGTGAAGAAAGAAAAACAAATCCTGAGTAGGGCATGATTTACTAAGTTGGGTTTGGCAGCGCTCAGAAGTGGATGCGCTGCTCTCCTCAGGACGTTACCGCAGCTCTCGTGTCAAAGAGCTCACAGCTGCCCAGGGCAAAGCAAGACAACAGGACCTTGAATGCCAGGCTGAAAAATGTCAGCTTGGTTTGCCAGATAATGGGGAGGCACTAAAAGTTCCTGACCAAAAACAATGTCAAGATCAAAATACAGATCTAAGTATTCTTTAGGCATAAAAAGAATAAAAATATTCTGGTAACGGGCTATGCCATAATGAACCTTAAAAATATGATGCCAAGGGACGCCTGGATGGCTCAGTTGGTTAAGCAGTGGCCTTCGGCTCAGGTCATGATCCCAGTATCCTGGGATCGAGTCCAACACTAGACTCTTTGCTCAGCAGGAAGCCTGCTTCTCCCTCTGCCTCTGCCTGCCATTCTGTCTGCCTGTGCTCGCTCTCTCTCTCTCTCTCTCTGACAAATAAATAAATAAATAAAAATCTTAAAAAAAAAAAATGATGCCAAGCAAAATTAAAACAGAGCAAAACAAAACAAAAGCAAACAAACAAAAATTCTATGCTAAGCAAAAGAAGCCAGACACAAAAGGACACCTGTCGCATGATTCCACTCCTGTGAAATCTCTGGAATGGGCACACGCAGAGACAGGAGTAGGCTGGAGGTCACCAGGAGCTTGGGGTGGCAGTGCAGGTCGGGGAAGAAAGGGGAGCTATTATACAGAGGGCAGAGTTTCTGTAACCGGGTAATGAGAAAGTACTAGAAACAGTGGCAATGGTTACCCAACACTGTGAATGTGATAAATGCTGCTGAATCCTATGCATAAAAATGGCTAGAATGGGAAATTCTGTGTTATGTACGGTTCACCACAATGACAAACTAAAAGCCAGGCTAAAACAAGATGTTCATGACTGAAAGCAGAACAGAGTTCGCTCACGTCTATATTGACACCACTGGTCATCAATAATTAAAAACTACAAAATGAGGCATGTGAACCAAATGCTCAGTGATCTCCAGTGGCTCAGCTGACAGTGCGGGATGACAGCCATCAATTACCTCACATGCCAAAGGTCAAAGGCAGAAAAACTGCTGGCCGGGAGGGAGCAGGTCCCAGTATTAAAAACATCTCAGAGCCCCAGATGGTACCCAGGAGATGGGTGTTTCATAAACGTAATTTTCAAGCTCTTACCATCGTGGCTGCCTCATCTTCCAAAGCTATCTTGCTTTTGCTGGGGTCTGCTTAAAAAGAAGAGAGAAGGTAGGAAGAGAAAGCACACAGAAGCTCATGGGATTGAGCTTCTCAGGTGATCTGCAGAAAGCCCAAAAGGCAAATGAAGACAAAGTTTTTGAAGTCCATGAGCCAAAACCTTAGCCTGAATAGTGATATCAAGCTTCAACCACGCGGTAATTTAAACAGAGGCTGTCTCTGCTGTTTTGTTCCTAATGCTAACATCTGAAAGGTAAAGCATCGTGATTCACTTCTGCCAGACCATTTAGGCTCTAGAAGGTGAGATCCTCCGCATCCCGGGGAGATCACCATCATCTCCAGCTCAGGACATCGAGGGAGTCTCTGCTTTTCCCAACAGTAAGGAGAGCCCATGGAACAGGGATCCCTTAGGAGGGAGCTGCTTGTTCCCTCCTGAGGCACCAGTGGCAGTGGCAGTCCGCAAGAACTTGGGCATCCGATCACTTTGGAGAGAGGGGCTGATATGCTCGGACAGAGCCCGGCTGCCCATGTTCCTCATTCATTTCAACATTGTAAAAAATGGCTACTGAGCATCTGTGATGACAGGTGCTGAGGCTACAACGGGGAGTGAATGAAACGCAGCCCCAGCTGTCACAGAGAGCGTTCACTGCCCTGGTGCTGCTGTCTACTGGCCAGGTGGAGATGCCACCAGACACGTGGTCTTAACTGCCCTTTGCCACGGAACCTAACATCCACAATTTCCAGGGAGAAGGATATGCCCACCACTGCAGAGGCTACTCACTCTTCCGCCCTCCACACTTGGGCCCAAGGTCCCACATCTAGTAAGGCGACTGCTGAGGGAGAGGGAAAAGCAGAGTCCCCACTGAGAAGGGAGCCTGATGTGGGACTTGATCCCAGGGCCCTGGGACCATGACCTGAGCTGAAGGAAGACACTTAACTGACTGAGCCACCCAGGCATCCCACGGCTCTGTTTTTTAAAATTTTGTTTATCAGATGGTTCTTTGGACACTTGGGGATAATTTCCTACAAGATTAACATTGTATTTTCATGGTTAGATTCCTAGACCAGGCCACAGATGCCTTCTACCTGACCGAAGGAAACATGGTACTAATAATGAAACAGAGAACAATCTTTATGTCATTAAAATCTCCGAACTAGGGGCACCTGGGTGGCTCAGTGGGTTAAAGCCACTGCCTTCGGCTCAGGTCATGATCCCAGGGTCCTGGGATCGAGCCCCGAGTCGGGCTCTCTGCTCGGCAGGGAGCCTGCTTCCCTTCCTCTCTCTCTGCCTCTGCTCTGCCTGCTTGTAATCTCTGTCAAATAAATAAATAAAATCTTTAAAAAAATAAATAAATAAAATCTCCAAACTAGGCTTTTTGATTCCTAGAAAATTAAAAGCATAAAAGTCAGTACAGAATTACATCTGAAATAGCAATAAGAAAATTTTAATTTCAGGAGATCTCTGAAATTGTCTCTAGTAACTTGAAAATTATATTTTTCTTTTTTGTTAAACTATATTTTAAAAGAAAATGGAACAAAACGTGAGCTTACTAAAATTCTTACCTTTTTTCCTTGGTGTACTATGCTTAGAATTTTTGGTTTCTTCTAGTACCTGCTCGCCATATTCTGTAATGATCTGGAAATTTCAAGAAAGAATTTAAAGATGTGAGGTACATTTTTCTTTAGACACTGCCATAATGTCATTTAATTATCAACATTCTTCCCTACAATCATATTCTCCACAAACATATTCCCCACAATCATAAATATATGATTTATGGCATCTAAAATGCCATTTAGAAATACCTATAACTTAGACCCATAAATAGATGTTGCTACATGTCTAGAAAAAGACCAGGAAGGTTATGCAAACTCTCCCTATAAGGATTCTCAGGGAATGGTATTGTGGAAGGGAGAGGAGGAGGGAAAGGAAGTTTTTACTTTTTTGTATACTCTTCTGCATTATTTGAATTTTTACAAGAATGTCCTACATGCTGTGTTAAAAGATAATGAACCATTAGGCCATACTTGAAAACCACTCACAGTCATCCCACCGTACCTCTGGGGGTAAGCATTTGCGGACAAGCAGAGCCAAAGAGCTTCTGGAGAGAAGTGTTGTAGCAGAAGGGCGATGTGAGGGATTCTTTTTAAACATCTGCTTGATCAGAAGCTGGAGTTCACAGGAGTACTGAGACGGCAGTGGGCTCAGGGATCCCTGACATATTTTGAGAATAAGACTTTTCCAGCTGTTTGCCTGAAACTAAAAAGTAAAACTGAACGTAAGAGCAGAGACAAGGCAGGAGTGGAAGAAATTGCCAGCTCAATGAAATTCTTATGAACTAATTTAATTTTATAAAAGCATCTGCTGCCTGGTCATTTTTCTTCCCAGAGGGATCCTTAAGGTACTATTTGAAATCTTATGGTGGGTTCAGAGGGAAACATAAACAGGGCAAAACTTGCCCATCTAGAGGAAAATCTGAGCAATGATGCCAGCTTTGGGTACATTATCACTCATAATCAATGTGTGCAGATACACATTGTTAACATATGTTAAAAATCAAGGTAATACATACATGTAGCTTTTAAAAAAAAAGATTTTATTTATTTGAAAGACAGAGCAAGACAGAGAGCACAGGAGCAGGGGGAGAGGCAGAGGGAGAAGCAGGCCCCCCTGCTAAGCAGAGAGCCCAATGTGGGGCTGGAGATCAGGACCCTGAGATCATGGCCTAAGCCAAAGGCAGAGGCTTCACCCACTAAGCCACCCAGAAGCCCCACCTACATGTAGCTTAAAAAGTCAATGGTCCTAACAGGCTTATAATGAGTGTAACATCCCTTTGGTTCATTCCTCCCCAGAACCTCCTAGGCCTGCCCCCTCGTGATACGCACTCCAGACTATTCCAGCTTTAAAAGTGCACTGCCAAATCCCTTTTACCTTTCATATCATCAAAGTAGCTATTAAAATTTGACAAGCAATAGAATAGGAATCAGAATGACATGCCAGAATAACATTTTTAAAATATCTTCACTGTAGGGACGCCTGGGTGGCTCAGTTGGTTAAGCGGCTGCCTTCAGCTCAGATCATGATCCCAGCGTCCTGGGATCGAGTCCCACATCGGGCTCCTTGCTCGGCAGGGAGCCTGCTTCTGCCTCTGCCTGTGCGC
>RCUC01143448.1:0-27854 GCA_003697995.1 Taxidea taxus jeffersonii | reverse complement strand
GCAGAAGTACTAAAAGTTCTCTTGGGCACCAGTGTCTTGATGAAGTTACTCTCTCTTTGCAGGACGTTTTTTCTATCAGCGGCTGGTGGAGTTCATGGCCAGGTACTTCTCATTTTCATTTTGGCATCTTTATGCACCAAGATTTGCCTCCCCCTGCTCCCTAAATTTGTTGATTTCATTTGACACTCTTTAAAGTTGTAATTGGTGTTAAATGTCTGAAGAAACATGGCTTGGGACCATGTCTAAGCCAACACTGACCTGGTAGCCAACTGTCCCGTGATGGTTATTGGTCCAATGGCTATAGAAAAGTATTGGTGAATGCTACTTAACAACTCTGCTGACCTCTGTGGCCTTTCGTGTACACCCACAGTGGCCTTCTATCACCTGCAACTTGAAGCAGAATTGGTACTTAGCTAGAAAAGCAGGGTATCTCTCAGGATGTAGTGTGCCTTTATTCGTGCCCTGCTCACAGTGCGCCCTACTCAACCACACAGCCAGATTCTTTTTTTTTTTTAATTAATTAATTAATTAATTATTTTTATTTGACAGACAGAGATTCCAAGTAGGCAGAGAGGCAGGCAGAGAGAGAGGGAAGCAGGCTCCCTGCTGAGCAGAGAGCCCGATGCAGGGCTCGATCCCAGGACCCTGGGACCATGACCTGAGCTGAAAGCAGAGGCTTTAACCCACTGAGCCACCCAGGCGCCCCACACAGCCAGATTCTTGACATGTGTTCCTTCTGTACACAGTGGGCCAATCCGAGCCTACATCCTCGCCCACAAGGATGCCATCCAGCTCTGGAGGACACTGATGGGACCCACCAGAGTGTTTCGAGCATGTCACGTGGCCCCAGATTCAATTCGTGGAAGTTTCGGCCTCACTGACACCCGCAACACAACCCATGGCTCTGGTGAGTCTGCCTCCCCTATCCTCAGCCACAAATAAGGCAGGATGGTTTGCCGTTGGTGCTCAGGCCATATGGTGGAGTTGAGAGCCAGGTAACCCTGCTGTGAACTTTCTTCCCAATGGCCTTTCTGGCCCTTGTGGCCTGCTCAGCAGATGTGGCCCCAGGACCAAGGGTCAGGCAGAACTAGAGGCTTAGGTTTCTGAATCCGATTATAACTGCCTCTTGCCTCCATCCTGCACTCCCTAGGAGAACCCTTTCTCTTTCTTACCTCCTCTTATAGACTCTGTGGTTTCGGCCAGTAGAGAGATTGCAGCCTTCTTCCCTGACTTCAGTGAACAGCGCTGGTATGAGGAAGAGGAGCCCCAGTTGCGCTGTGGGCCCGTACACTACAGCCCAGAGGGAGGCATCCACTATGCAGCTGGACCAGGAGGCCCAGGACCAGCCTGACACAAGCCTGTCGGTCTATGAAGACTGGTGGCACTTCCCAGCCTTTTCTTGGAGACCTCCCGGGAATAGGGAGGCCTGGGAATTGTGGCACCATCTCTGCAGGCACCATACCCACCCGAGGACCTAGCTCCTCATTGCCACCTGCTCTAGGATCTAGCTCTCTATCTACCTCTTTTCAAGAATGTTCATGGGTGATTCAGAGAAATAACGGCTCCTCTCTCCTCTGAGAACTATTCGTCTTTCTCAAGGAGCTTGCCTAACTGACTTGCCTGGAAAATGCAGTGACTCTCTATAAGCACCATTTGGCCTATCTTTCTTAATAAAAGTCAGTGTTCTACTAGATCCTGAAGGCTAGGAGCACTGTTCTAGGTGCTTTCTCTCTCTCTCCTTAAGTGAAGTAATTAAACCTGTCCCAGGGATGCCTGGGTCACTCAGTTGGTTAAGCACCTGACTCTTGATTTTGGCTCAGGTCATGATTAAGTCATGGGGTCAAGCCCCACGTCGAGCTCCATGCTCAGTGCAGAGTCTGCTTGAGATTTTCTCTCTCTTGCTTGCTCTGCCCTTCCCCCTGCTCTCTCCCTAAAATAAATTTTAAAGAACAACAACAAAAAAACTGTCCTGAACCCAAGTTCCTGGTCTGTGCTAAATGGAGAGAATTGTGCAGAAATCTCCCAGAAGGTTCATACACAGTGTGCAGCTTGTCTAGTGCATAAAGGCACCCAGTGACAGAGCTGAGTGTGGGCCCAAACCCATGCTGTGCCTCTGGCATAAGGCTGCCTCCTAGGGGAAGGGGCACCTTTTATTTGAACAAAGGTGTGTCTACCCAGTAGAGGCATGTTTCTATAACTCACTTTTTTTTTCTGATTGCACAAAGGCACTAAAATCAGCCACGTCTGTGTTGTAGATGAGGATAACAGTTACCTATTGCTGCATTACAAATCACCTCACAATCTAGTGGCTTGGAACAATGATATATCTTTATGTGTCTCTGGATTGGCTGGGTGATTCAGCTGGTCTCACTTGGATTCACTCATGTGGCTGGAGGTAGGTCAGACATGGTTTTTTATCCTGAGCTGCTTCACAGCATGATTGTCTCAGGGTTCCAGGAGTACAGAGCCCCATTCACAAGCTTATCAGGCTTCTGTTTATATCATGTTTGCTAATATCCCATTGGCCAAGACAAGTCACGTGGCCAAGCCCAGCGTCCATGCGGGAAGAGACTACGAAAGGGCATGGATACTGGGAGGCGTGAATCACTGGGGGGCCATTACTATGGCAATTTACCATACAAGTCATAGTGAGGAACCTTGAATTTATATGAAATTTGTGAAAACAAGTATTTGCACAAGCTAACGAAGGAGATGAAAAAATAGTCTGAGGAGGAAGGAAAAAACCAAGGATATGTGCATCAGGAAAGTCAAGAGGAGAGTGTTTCTGGAGAAAGAAGCAATGTTGAATATTATTGAGAAGTCCAGAATGATGAAGCCTTTAAAATAATCTAATGTGGCAGTATGGAGGTCACTGTGACCTTGGCAAGAACAACGCCTCTGTGCCAACAGGAGGGGCTGCCTTGCATGGAAGATAATGGGCTAAAGTATTTATAGTGTCATGCTACCCTGGAGTTAGAGTGAGATGTCTGGGAGTCAGAGAATCTTCTCACATCTGAATCTATAAATGTATCTGCATGTGCTCCCCTCTTCTCTTCCTGTTACAACATAGGAAGGTCCTGCTTCCCATTAAGCCAGTCCTCTGAATCCCACCTGGCTCTTTGGTTTTCTGGTCTCTACTGCACTTTCACCTTTCTCTGCTGAGTCCCTTCCCTTTGAATTGAAACATGTTTTGGTGTCTCCCATCTTTCAAAATCTTTTTAGCCCCACTTTCCCCTTTAGCTACCTCTGTTTCTTCATCTCTGTACAAAGAAACCCACACGAGTTGTCTGCTCTAATAGGCTCATGCCCATTTTCCCAGGAGCCCACTCCAGTGTGGCTTGCACACTCACCACTCCAGAGAAAACTGGTTTCCTCATGCTTTTATCACTATTGCCCAGTACAGTGCCAGACATAGGTATCATTGCTTTGTAAATAGTGTAGGCCATCCATATCCTGGTCCTTGACATCAATTAGGATCCCTCCATCTCTAAAGTCTTTAAATCCTACTTTTAAATCATAGTCTTCTATATCCCTCTCTCATATCTTCTAGACCATCTGCTCATCCACTCTCCTAGGTAACTTTTTCATATATCCTCTCTCCAAACCTCCCCAAAACTCTCTTCCTTCTTCCTCACTGTCCATCTGTTGACCCTGCTTCCTCTTTCAGGAAGGTAACAGAAATGGCCAGGAAGGAAACTCCTTAGACTTCCAAGACCTTATTGAGCACCCACCTGTATCTGTGCACATGTACTCTGCTTCCCCCTTGTTCGGATGAATGATGGACAAACCTTCCAACATCCTAATTAAAGCCTTCTGTGCAGGAGATCTTATTGTCTGCTACCTATTCAAGGCAGTATCCCAGTAATTACTTCCTATGCTTCCTGCATCATCAGGAAATAGATCTTATAAACATATTGTAGTTTCTCATTAAAAAATAAATAAGGGCTCCTGGCTGGCTCAGTCTGTAGAGCATGCAGCCTGTAATCTCAGATCATGAGCTCAAGCCCCACATTAAGCATGGAGTCTACTTAAAATTTTTAAAAAATTAAAAAATAAATAAAAGCAAACCTTTCTTAATACCTCATCTCCTTCATGCCACTGTCCCATATTTCTGCTCACCTTTATAGCAAAACTCTGAATAGAGATCTAGAACAGCAGTGACCAGTGACTTTCAGTCTAGACAAAATGTAGATGTATGTAGACACATTTACCTCTGCTCCCCACTGCTGAGTACAACTATAAACTTGAAAATCATGCAAGAAACAATCAAGAGAACTCTGAAAAGTTCTCCAAAGGAGAAATGGTTTGAGACTTCCAGACTAGAGGAACAACACAGCAGCAGGGCATCTTGGGTCTCCCTACACAACAACACAAGGTGATCCAGACTAGGAATTTCCCAAACTGTAACCTGGAAACATGACAGCCCACTTGACCTATTCTTTCCCATGACTAAACAGACTAAATAAAAAGTCCAGCTCAAAACACCAAGTAAACTGATGAAGGAGAATTGATCAGGAGTGCCAACTATCAGTAACCAGCCAGGGGAAGCACCCTCTTTCCTAGCCAGGTTTGAGGCTACCCTCCCTCATGGAAAAATACAAAGGTGGTGAGGTAGCACCCACAAGAAAGACCAAAACAAGTACCCTAAGTCCAAATTCTATGACCAAAGTTAGACGTCCAAGTCAAAGGTAAGGTCCAAGAGAGCCAAGTCAGCCCTATGTCTGAGTTCAATGTCCTGGACAATTTGAGTTCCAAACTAAGGTTCCAGTCTAAGACCCAGGTCCCCCAGTTTAGGTCTAGGATTCTGGTTCAGATCAACATCCCAGGTCTAAAGTCATGTCCTGGTGTAGGTCTGATTTCTAGGTTTGAGGTCTTGACATGAGGTCAAAGTCTCAGGTTAGAGGTTGAAGTTCAGGTAACAGCTCCAAAAAACCAAGTCTGAGGACATGTCCAACATCATGGACAAACAGAGTTCCACAGTTGAGATTTGATGTTTAAATCCAAGGTCCCAAGTCTATATCCAAGGAGCAGTTTGAGATCTAAAGGCCAAGTCCAAGATCCAGGCCGAAGTATGAGGTTCCATGTTCAAAGTCCAGGTCCAGAGTTTGAAAACAAGGTCCTTAAGTCTACAATATATCAGGTCAAAGTCTGGGTCTAACTGGGGAGGGTATGTGCTATGGTGAGTGCTGTGAAGTGTGTAAACCTGGCGATTCACAGGCCTGTACCCCTGGGGCTAATAATACATTATATGTTTATAAAAAGATAAAAAAGATATTTAAAAAAAGTCTGGGTCCAAAATCTATGTCCATTTCCAAAGCCCAGGTCCAACATAAGTATCCAGGGTCAAATGCAGATACACACCCTATGTTCAGGTCCCAAGGGCCTAAGTTTAAAATATTCAGTGTTCAGGATGCCTGGGTGGCTCAGTTGGTTAAGCCGCTGCCTTCGGCTCAGGTCATGATCCCAGCGTCCTGGGATCAAGTCCCACATCGGGCTCCTTGCTCGGCAGGGAGCCTGCTTCTCCCTCTGCCTCTGTCTACCACTTTGTCTGCCTGAGCTCGTGCTTTCTCTCTCTCTCTCTCAAAAAAATAAATAAAATATTTAAATAAATAAATAAATAAAATGTTCAGTGTTCAAGTCTGAGGTCCAAGATACAATTCTTTTTTTTTAAATTTTTTTTTTTAAGATTTTATTTATTTATTAGAGAGAGAGAGAGCACAGGCAGACAGAGAGGCAGGCAGAGGCAGAGGGAGGAGCAGGCTCCCTGCCGAGCAAGGAGCCCGATATGGGACTCGATCCCAGGATGCTGGGATCATGACCTGAGCTGAAGGCAGCCGCTTAACCAACTGAGCCACCCAGGCGTCCCTCTTTTTTTTTTTTTTTTTAAGATTTTATTTATTTATCAGATAGAGAGAGAGTGCAGGAGTGAGCACAGGCAGAGGCAGATGGAGAAGCAGGCTCAATGCTGAGCAAGGAGCCCGATGTGGGACTCGATCCCAGGATGCTGGGATCATGACCTGAGCCGAAGGCAGCCGCTTAGCCAACTGAGCCACCCAGGCGTCCCCCAAGATACAATTCTAATATCAAAGTCCAAGTCCATGTCCAAGGACCAGGTTTAATATCAGGACTAACTTACAGACCAATTCCACATCCAACACCTACAACAAGGTTCAGGAGCAGGTCAGTGTGCTATTCCACAGATTATATCTAAGATCCAGATCCAAGTCTAGGTCCATGGTCCAGGTCCAAGATCTATGTTCATATTTGAGGCTCAGGTCCAATGTTAGTGTTTAATGTAAATCTAGGTCCAGGTTCACAGTCTAGATTCAAGGCCCAGTGTTCAAGGTTGAGGTACACTCAAATACTTCCGAAGTCCAGGTCAGGTCAAGACCGAAAGTCTGGATCCAAAATCAGATCCAATGCTGAGGCTCAAGGACCAGGTCCAAGTTCCAAGGTCCAATTCTAGGTCTACTTCCCAGGTCTAAGCTGAGTCCAAGATCCAGATTAAATCCATGTGTAAAGTCCAGGTTGAATATCTAGTACTAGGTTGAGTTCCAGCACCAAGATCCAAATCCAAGTTCTAGTCCCAAGGTCATGTATAATCTATTCTGAATTATAGGGCCAGGGTCCAGAAATGAGGTTCAGCTTTAAGGTCTGATATTCACATTTGAGATCCAAATCCAGCACGGAAGCCTAAATATAAGAACTACATCCAGGTCTGAGGTCCAAGATCAAAGTCAATTTCATTGCCAAAATTCACTGGTGAGATTCAAAATCTTCATACATGCAGGTCCAGGCCAAAGATCCAACCAAATGTAGGCACAATTTCCATTTTTAAGGTAAGGTCTATTGTCCAAGAAAAAGCAAGGTTTGAGATCCAGGGTCACCTGGGTGGCTCAGTTGGTTGAGTGTCTGACTTGATTTTGGCTCAGGCCATGGTCTCAGGGTCTTGGGATGGGGCCCTGCATCCAGTTCTGCACTCACCATGAAGTCTGTTTGTACTCCATTTGCTCCTCCCCTGCTCTCTTTCTCTCTCTCTCTCTCTCTCAAACAAAAAGAATCTTAAACAAAACGTCAGGTATTCCTCCCTGGGCAGGAAACTCTGTGAACCCTAACTGTCCTTGGAGCGTTTGCCTCCTTTCCCCATCCCTTCCTTCACTCACAATCCTTTATTCTGAAGATTTCACAACACCGTGAGCCTGTCATTGTAGAGATTGGGCCATTATAGACCTGATTTAAATCCCTTTTCAAGAAAGGAAGGGGTGCCTGGGTGGCTCAGTCAATTAAGTGTCCAACTTTTGATCTCAGCTCAGATCATGATCTCAGGATTCTGAGATCTAGTGTGTCAGGCTCCATGCTTAGCAGGGAGTCTGTTTCTCTCCCTCCGCCTCTCCCTCCTCCTCCACCCCAACCCTCCCCACCCACTCACATGCATGCCCACAAGCTCTCTCTCCCTCAAAATAAATAAATAAATAAAAATAAACAAATCTCAAAAAAAAAAAAAAAAAGGCAGACCCAGGAGGGAGTGATTCCTGACTGGAAGGAACCCTAAAGTTCTCTGGCCTGGACATTGGTCACCTCTGCATCTCTACTTGTGATTCCTGGATCTGACAGTGGTCTCACTATGCCAGGCCTCTGTGGTGTCTCTACAATGTGTGGATTTTAATAGAACACAAACATTTTTTCTTTCCTTCATGTTGGCCAAGGGGAGCCATTCCGGCCCTGGGGAGGTAACACAGGCAAGAATGGCCCTGGTTCAAAGAGCTTTAGCAGCATAGTGAGGACAGATATGAGTGTGCAGTTGAAAGACTGGGCACAGAGATCGGGGGTGCTCTAGTGGGGCCATGCTTAAAAGCCCCGAAACCTGGTATTGTCAAGCTGATGGTGGACATCTTACACCTGCCAGGGGAGGGCCAAAGCAGCATGATTATGAAGTCTTAAGTCCTGAGACTGAAGACCTTTTGGGGTGTGGCTAAATGGACCTGGGTTTGGGATTGGAGGAGTAGCAGGAAGACACGGCTGAGGAGTCCCTCAGATTGAGGGCCAGAGACTGAACCCTGAGCAGTGGCTAAAGGTGGGCACAGAAGATGCAGCAAAGGTTAGGGACATAGGAAAAAAATAAAACAGGAGAGTGTCATAGAAGTCAATGGAAGTTAATGGTCTTGCAGAAGGAAGTAAGAATTAGTCGATCAGGTGCAAAGACCACCAAGGGGAGCATCACTTGTTACCTCTGTTCTCAGAAGCTAGACCTCTGCCACCTTCACACTCACAGAGGGGGTCAGGGGTCCGAAGACTGTCCCTGAAGCCCTCTCCGAGCTCTAATGGGGTGTATGGAGGACAGATGTGACTCTCAGTGTTTCTTACGAGGTCACCTCTAGCTAACACTTTGCACTCCCTGTACGCAGGCTTCTCCCTGAGCATGTCCTCTGCCCTGTGACAAGGAGTGATGTCCAGCTAAAGCCTTGTCCACATAACCTTACAATCAAGGCTTCTCCCCTGAGTGTGTCCTCTGGTGTGGCTGACAATTGACTTGTTGCTAAACACACACCCTCGCTCTTTGCACACCCAAGGCTTTTTCCTGAGTGTGTCCACCAGTGTCTCATGAGGGCTGACATAGCTAAAGCCTCACCCACTTTTCACTGCATGCATAAGGCTTTTCTGCTGAGTATGTCCTTTGATATGTGCTGAGAGTAGACTTGAGGCTAAAGTCTCGGCCACACGCCGTGCACTTGTAAAGCTTCTCTCCTGTGTGTGCTAAGGACTGTCTTGTGGCTAAAAGCTTGCCTACACTCCCCCCACACGTTAGGCTTCTCCCCAGAATGTGTCTTCTGATGGGTGATGAGGGTTGATCTATCACTAAAGCCCCAGCCACACTCCCCGAAGACAAAAGACTTGTCCCCTGAATGTATCCTCTGGTGTATGATGAGGTGTGATTTCACCCTAAAGCTTTGGCCACAGTTCCACAGTTCCTGCACACATAAGGCTTATCTCCTGTGTAAATCCTCTGGTGCTTAACAAGGTCTTACTTTTTACTAATGCCTTGCCCACATACTGCGCGCACAAAGGGCTTCTCCCTTGTGTGTGTCCTCTGGTGTCAGAGGAGGTGTGACTGGGAGCTAAAAGCTCATCCACACTCCCTCACAAGGCTTTTCCCCTGTGTGTGCCCTCTCGTGTCTGATGAGATGTGACTTCCTGCTGAAACCTCGTCTACACTCCCTGCACACGCATGTTTCCCCTGTGACTGCCTTGTGTCTGAATAGGTTTATCTTCTGGCTAAAATCTAGTCCATGCTCTCCAAACTCAGCTGTTCCAAATCCTGTGGTTTCTGCCCTCTCCCGAACTCTGTGCACTTCCCCAGAAGTTGTCCTATGGGCTGGACTGAGTTGTACCTTCTGTACTCGGCTGCCTGCCCGGGAGCTTATGGATGGTCCCTGGGGTGAGTGAGGGAAAACCAGAGAAGTCCCCCTTTCATTTGTACTCCCAGACAAGGGTTGAGAACCTCCTCTTCCTTGATCTTCTTCTTTGGCCTCCCAGTGGCTTTTATCAGAATGCTGTTGCCACTGCTGCTGCTGCTGGTGGTCCTCTGGGCAAGAATCTCCTGGTTGGAGTGGATTTACTGAATATAAATCTGGACTACAGGATGACTGAGTAGTTCACGCTGACTGAGAAACTGCTGCTTGCCAAAGGCCAGAAAGCAGGAGGGCCAGGGATGAACTTCTGGTTTTGATTCTCCTGAAGAAAGGAGGAAAGGAAGTTCTGAGTCAGAGTAGTCATAGGAAAGGCTCACTGGGCTCCTCTTCCTTGTCTTATGGGTAAGAGCTAGTCCATTAATCATTCACAATGACTCATGTCCGTCTCCCCAAGACGTACTTTACAGGACCTACATTTCCATTCAACTTCTTGAAACTTTTTATATGGAAATAGTTTCAAATGTACAGAATAGTTGGCAAGATTAAGAACAATACAAAGAATATCTGGGCACCCTCTACCCAAATTACCTATTGTTAACATGTGTATACTATGTGTGTGTGTGTGTGTGTGTGTGTGCACATGTATATGTATGTATATTTTTTCTCTGAAACATCTGAGAATATACTGCATATGTCACGGTTCTTTGCCCTTAAATACTTGGTGTGTATCATAAAAGTAGGGGTATTCTCTTCCATAACTACAATACAGTTACCAACTTTGTAGATTTGACATTTACATGATACCTGTATCTAACTTTCATATATATTCCAATCTTGTCAGTTGAGCCAATAATGTCCTTTTATAGCATTTTCCCTGCAGTACAGGATCTGGTCTAGGATCAGATATTATAATTAGTTATCATGTTTCTTTAGTTTCCTTCCCCTATTTTTAAAGAACATTCTTCATGTTCTAGAATATATAGAGAGCATTCCTGATGTTTTCCCATGATTAGATTCAGATTATGTACTGCACTCAATTTTTAAATATTACCTGAACCCCAAAAACCCACAGAAAAACCTATTGTACATATTATCTTAACAAGGAATCTTCCAAGTAAGCATCAGAGGTATCCTCAGCTCTATAAGTATCTGTTATTATACTAAAATTATCTTCTAGCCCATAACCAGATACACTGACAATAATAGCTACAACATTTGTTTCCAATAATAGAGAACCATCTTTATGACCTATATGGGAATGTCCTTTGTGACTTTTCCTATGGGAAGAAAGAACAGGCGACTTAGGAGTCACTCAGTCTGGATGTCGTCCAATGTAGAAGGTAGTACAGAACAGTGGTTAAAGAGCACATGTGAAATCTACATTTGAGTTTCCCCATCCTTTCACAGATACTGGTTAGAGGACTAGTATGCATCATTCTACCAGGCAGTGGAGATTCAGCAAAAGAAAAGACAGGGAGGCACAACTGACTTAAGTGACATTGGCTCTTGGCCCCTGGAATTAGTCCAAGATATGCTCTTCTCTGTTTTCCACAAATCAGCACCTACAGAAATTTTACCGTTTGTCTGCACTTACCTAAGAAATAATCAAAACTGGATTGCAACTCTTCTAGCCAGCTAAAGATGATAAACCATGAACTCTTTTCCTGATTAATAAAAGGACTGTTTTCACCGAATATATACAGACCCATAGATTCATTCTATCCCATGCAGAATGCCATATTTTTTCTTTTATTAGCACAAATGCCATAAAACTGCCTTTTTAGTTCTTAAACATCTCTGATCATCATCTGATATATCATTAAAGTTTTTCTACTGGTATTTATGTCTTTATCTGATAATTAAATAAACTCAGAATTTTTTTTTTAGTAAGTTTTGGTGGTCTTTGCTTTATGACCTGACATTGGATTCCAAGAGTTGTTATTACCATTAGCATTTGCCATAATAAATAGCACTTGCATGGTGAGTGCTGTGAAGTGTGTAACCCTGACGATTCACAGGCCTGTACCCCTGGGGCTAATAGTACATTATATTTTAATAAAAATTTAAAAAAATAAATAGCACTTGCTGTGGGCCCAGCATTTTGCTATACAGTGTTTTTCATGAAAACCAAATTTAGTTCTGCTATTATCATTTCATAGATGGGGAAACCGAGGTTTAGAGGGGTTAAGTAACTTATCCACAGCTACAAAGTAAGAAGAGACAAGACAGAGTTCAGGATGTGCTCTTTTTTTTTTAAAGATTTTATTTATTTATTTGAGAGACAGAGATCACAAGCAGGCAGAGAGGCAGGCAGAGAGAAAGGAGGAAGCAGGCTCCCCGCCGAGCAGAGAGCCTACGCGGGGCTCGATCCCAGGACCTTGGGATCATGACCTTGGGATCATGACCTGAGCCGAAGGCAGAGGCTTTAACACATTGAGCCACCCAGGCGCCCCTCAAAGATTTTATTTTTTAAGTAATCTCTACACCCAACATAGGGCTTGAACTCACAACCCTGAGATCAAGATTCACACCCTCCCCCAACTGAGCCAGCCAGGCACTCTCAAAGCCTCCTTTTGTACCCTGATTTCTAACATCTCATTTATTGTCCTGAAATGAAATTTATATTTAATAAGTTGTGCCAATATAAAGAATATTTTTAAGATAATGGAATATCTTATCCAAAATATCAAAAAGGAATTTTAAAAAGTAATTTACAATAAAACATTATGCATTTCAATATGAATTTCTTGTCAGGACTACCTTAAGAGATATAACAAAGCAATCAGATGCTCACATCTATAGGCAGATCATCGTGGACATGAAGTTAACAAATGCAGACAGATGCAGATGTCTTTTGATTACACACGTGTCTATTTTATTGGTGATAGACACAGGTGTGCTGTAGAGGTGGTGGCTCAAACACTGCCACCAGCACTGCCATTGATGATGTGATATTTTTTTTTTCATATTGGTGAACACCTCTTGGTAAAGTTTGGAAGTGTTTTCCCTTGATTTAAAATCATGCAAAAATTACCTTGGGGTGCCTGGGTGGCTCAGTGGGTTAAGCCTCTGCTTTCGGCTAGGGTCTCAGGGTCCTGGGATCGAGCCCCACATCAGGCTCTCTGCTCAGCGGGGAGCCTGCATCCCCCCCCGCCCCCCACCCCCTGTCTGCCTCTCTGCCTACTTGTGATCTCTCTCTCTGTCAAATAAAATCTTTTTTAAAAAATTACCTTATGGTGTTATCTAAAACAGATTTATATTCTAGATTCAGAGCATTACAAACAGATTCATGGCCCATGGAGAAAAACCAGGAGAGGGAAAATTTGATACAGATTTTTTTGAAGATTTTATTTATTTATTTCACAGACAAAGATCACAAGTAGGCAGAGAGAGAGAGAGAGAGAGAGAGAGGAGGAAGCCGGCTCCCCGCTGAGCAGAGAGCCCGATGTGGGGCTCGATCTCAGGACCCTGAGATCATGACCTGAGCCAAAGGCAGAGGCTTTAACTCACTGAGCCACCCAGGTGCCCCATGATACAGATTTAAGAGACATTTAAAAAAAATGGAATGTGTGGATCTTGTCTGAATCCGGATTCAAGTTTGCAAAAAGACTTTTTTGAGATGTTCAGGTAAATCTGAACATGGACTAAGTGTTAAATGATATGGAAGCACTACTGATAATTTTGTGAGATATGATAATGATACTGCGGTTATGTAAGGCAAAATGTCCTTATTTAGTAGAGTTGTACTGTGATATACTTAAGAGAGGTATGCCACATTATATGGGATTTGCTTTAAAAGATTCAGCAATGAGAAAAAAATTATATATGGAAAGGATGAATCAAGAGTAGGAAAACAAACAAACAAAAAAGAGTAGGAAAACATTTCAAAGCCTGAAATGGATTCAATAGGATCCAAAGTTTCAGTGTAATGATTAATAATTAATAATTAATTGATTGATTATTGATTGACAATTAATTAATAATAATTTATTGTTAAATGTTTTAGGATTTTATTTATCTATTAATAATTATTTATTATTTAATTTAATTTAATTAAGATTTAATTATTTTAAGGCAATTTTAGCATAGTCCTCAGAATCAACAAAACGTGTGAGCATAGAGAATAAGAAGACCAGATGAAACAAGATGAAAACCAAACCAAATTAGATTGGCCAGTTGAAAGCAAATTTAGGGATACCTGGGTGGCTCAGTCAGTTAAACATCTACCTTTTTGGCTCAAGTATGACCCCGGGTCCTGGGATTAGGTCCCACATTGGACTCCCTGATCAGCTGGGAGTCTGCTTCTCCCTCTCCCTCTGCCCCTGCCCCTGCTTATGCTCTCTCTCCCATTCTCTCTCAAATAAATAAAATCTTAAAAAAAATTATCTTCCCTTCTCTCTACTCCTCCCCCCTGCTCACTTGCACGTGTGCTCTCCCTCTCTCTCAAAAAAACCTTAAAAAATCTTTGGGGGTGCCTGGGTGGCTCCGTTAAGCATTTGCCTTCAGCTCAGGTCATGCTCTCAGGGTCTTGGGATTAAGCCCCACGTCGGGCTCCCCACTCAGTGGGGAGTCTGCTTTTCCCTCTCCCTCTGCCCTTCCCTCTGCTTGTGCTCTCTCTCTCAAATAAATAAATAAAATCTTTTAAATGTTTAAAAAATAAACTCTTTTAGGGACGCCTGGGTGGCTCAGTTGGTTAAGCAGCTGCCTTTGGCTCAGGTCATGATCCCAGCGTCCTGGGATCGAGTCCCACATCGGGCTCCTTGCTCGGCAGGGGGCCTGCTTCTCCCTCTGCCTCTGCCTGCCTCTCTGTCTGCCTGTGCTCGCTCCTGCTCTCTGTCTGACATAAATAAATAAAATCTTAAAAAAAAAAACAACTCTTTTAAAAATAAATAAAATACTATCATTTCAACATATAATCAATATTGAAAAGTTATCAGTAGTTTATATTCTTCCAACCATCTCTTCTAAATCAGGTGTGTACTTGACAAAGCACATCCCAATAATGACCTTAAATTTTCAAAGGTTAAAGGAAAATGTAGTCTCACCAGAAACAAAAAATAAATAAACTTGTGGGGCAGAAGACACAAACAGACATTTCTCCAAAGAAGACATCCAGATGGCCAACAGACACATGAAAAGATGTTCAACATCACTCATCATCAGGGAAATGTAAATCAAAACTACAATGAGTTATCACCTCATACCCATTAGAATGGCTAAAATCAAAAACACAAGAAACAACAAATGTTGGTGAGGTTGCAGAAAAATAGGAACTCTTGTGCACTGTTGGTGGGAATGCAAACTGGTGCAGCCACTGCGGAAAACAGTATGGAGTTTCCTCAAAAAGTTAAAAATAGAACTACTCCATGATCCAGTAATCATGCTGCTAGATATTTACCCCCAAAATACAAAAACACTAATTCAAAGGGATACATGCACCCCTATGTTTAGAGCAGCATTGTTTACAATAGCCAAATTACGGAAGCAGCCCCAGTGTCCATCAGCAGATGAATGGATAAAGAAGATGTGGTATTTATATATAATGGAATATTACTCAGCTGCAAAAAAAGAATGGAATCTTGCCACTTGCTCTGACATGGACAGACCTAGAGAGCATAATGCTAAGCAAAACATGTCTGTCAGAAAAAGACAAATACCATATGATTTCACTCATATGTGAAACTTAAGAAACAAGCAAATAAGCAAAGGGGTAAATAAAAGATAGAGACAAACCGTGAAAACAGACTCAAGTATAGAGAATAAACTGAGGATTACCAGAGGGGAGGTGGGCCGGGGGATGGGTGAAACAGGTGATGGGGATTAAGGACTGCAGTTGTCAGGATGAGCACTGGGTGATGTATGGAAGTGTTGAATCCCTATACTGTACACCTGAAACGTAATATTATCCGTTAACTATACCGGAATTAAAATTATTAAATTAGGGACGCCTGGGTGGCTCAGTTGGTTGAGGGGCTGCCTTCGGCTCAGGTCATGATCCCAGCGTCCTGGGATCGAGTCCCACATCGGGCTCCTTGCTCAGCAGGGAGCCTGCTTCTCCCTCTGCCTCTGCCTGCCACTCTGTCTGCCTGTGCTCATTCGCTCTCTCTCCCTCTCTCTCTGACAAATAAATAAATAAAATCTTTTTAAAAAATTATTAAATAAATAAATAAATTTGTGGCCGATGGGGGAATATTTTAGAAATATTTTAGACTTGTCCAGTACTTAGTTACAAATTAATCAGAAGTAAAATTTAAAATGTAGTTCCTCAGTAGCGCTCGCCACCATGGGTGGCCCACTGTCACTGTGGCCAATGGCCGCATGAGCAGAGAGTGCAGCCCTATCCCCAGACGGAGGCGGCCGGAGATTCCCGGCGGCGGCTGTTAGCACCATGGACAGTGTCCAGGACTCAAGGGGAAGGCAACCCCTCCCAGCCGCAGGGCAGGTGAACAGTCAGAAGGAATCCTCAGCACCGCGCACAGCGCCCAGCCTCAACTGCCACATCCTGAGGGACAGCCGAGGCCTCGACACCGCTGACACCAGCTCGGCGCCTGAGGTCCGAGGGCGTGAAGTAGGCGGTCACCTCCCCTCTCCCTTGTCCCTTCGGCCCGCCGAACCCGGCCGGCCGACTCACCGTGAGCCGCCGAACGTGAGCAGAGCCCGCGGGTCCCACCTCGGAGCCTAGGCTAAACAGGAAGGAGAGGCGGGGGCAGGGGCAACAGTGGCAGAGGCAAGCCCCGGGAGGACCGCGGGGCGATCCTAGGCGCCGCCGGTGGCGTCAGAAAGCGGCGGGGATTCTAAAGGAAGTGCGTCACCCCGCGGCGTGCAGCCTGCCGGGAAGCGTAGTTCAGAAGCAGGACGGTCCTCTGTCCCTCCAGTTCTTAGATGGGACCCCAAGTGCAGGGAGCTGTCACCGCGTGTGAACAGTGCCATGACCTTATGTGACCAGGACCATGACGCCACATGATCAGAGCCACTGACTCCAAGTGATGGGAAATGTGGCCCCTTTAACCGTGACTGTGACCCCACATGGTGGGGCCATGACACAAGTAATCAGAGCGTGCAGCCCCCTTACCAAGGGCCCTGACCCCACTTAATCAAAGGCTTGGCCCCAGCTTCGGGAGCTGTGACTACCACCTTACTCAGAGAAGTCACCCCTATAGTGCTATTCTCCCAACCAGGATCCAACTTCTCTGGGGTCGGGACCGTAGGTCTTTGTGGGCGCGACCCTGTGTCCTCATGTGGAAACCCAGCTTCACCTGGTATTGACCCCACATAGGTGGGGCTGTTACCCCTGGTGCAGGGAATGATGCTAAGGTGGTAGGTAATTAACTATCTTTTATAAATTGGGTGTAGATAAGTCAGTGAGTTAGATGGATGGAATTTGTGGGGGTGACAAAGTGATTTCCATTCTTCCTGTTAAAAAAACTATGGAAGGAAAAGGGAATGGGGGAAGGAGAGGGTGGAGGGGAAATCCTGGCTCTGACCACAGTCGGAATGGTTTTGTGATATATTAGGGATGGGAGAGATTTTAGCAGTCTCTCCTCTGCTGTCCTACCTGCCACTCCCTTGTGGAGTATTCAGTAAACTTCTATCTCAATCAATCTATCTATCAATAGGATGGGACAGATTTTAATGCCACTTTCTCAGGACCATGACCACAGATGACCAGAGCCGTGACCTATCTGGTCAGGACCATGATCTCCACATGCTCAGGGCCATGACCATGGTTCTCCAGCTATAAGGAGGCTCTGCCAGGCCCTCAGGAGGGAGGTGGCAGGCATCTGCTCCCTGCTGTGGGATGGAGAGTGTCCTTTCAGGTCTTGAATCCTGGAGCAGTCAGCCAAGTTGGGGAGGAAGTATGAAGGACTTATTTTTCCCTTATGCTCTCCATGTTTTTTAGTGATCTTTGATCCTCTCAGATTATCTCATACTAAACAATATAATATGATGGTTGAAAACACTGAATTTGCAATCCGAAAGAACTCATGGAAAATCCAAAACCCACCACTTCCTCACTTTGGAGTCCTAGTTTCATCATCAAAATGTGAACAAGGGGCCCTCTGTCCACCCAACACACGGCCTCTCAGATACAGGACAGGAGGCTTAAAAATCACTACTCCTCAGTTAACTGAGATTTCCTTTGTAGATAAAGCTGAGTATTTCAAACTAGGCTGGTTCAAACAAACAACAACAACAACAAATTCAGCATATTCTTGTGTTCTGATGTGAATATATATTAAATAAAGAGATCAGATTCAAAATCAGGTTGTAACTACAGACGTTTTATTGTCATTGTTGTGGAAATACAATGGAATTATCCCAAGAAGGAATGGAATAATGTAAGTTAGGGACTGGATGGATTAAGTGTGTGTGTGGGAGAAAGCATGCCCAGCAGCTCCGGCCTGAGGCAGCCTTACCCAGAAGCCTCCTACACCCTATCCGGACAAGGATAACCCCCGGCCACCTCCCTCCACTCACCCAACCCTCGCAAAGCCCTTCCCTCTCTACATCACTGGGACTTTGCATCTGGAACCGTCCGCCAGGAACAGTCCCAAGGTGGGGGAGGTATTGATGGGTCTGAGCTCCGCTGTGCCCTTGGGTGACAAGAGCAGCATCCGGGTACAGACAGAGCAGGGGGTGGGGCTATGCCGGCAGACAGGAAGCCCAAGCAAGACCCGGGATGGCTCTGAAGCTGGAGCTTGGCAATGGGCAAGAAAACTGTCCTCTCTTACCAACTGGAGCCGAGGCTTGCCTATTTGCACCCTATTTGGATTTTGGAATCAGACTAGTCGTGTGAAATGTCCATTTCCTAGCAAGCAATTGGTAATGTGATAAAGATCATGCCATGATTGGGTGAGATGGTGCTATATTTAGTTCACCAAACTCTTTTCAGGAAATTTAAGGAAATCTGTCTATCCTGGGGAAGTTTTTTGACATTTTCCTATCTTGTGTGGGGTTTCTTTTTCCCCTGTTTTTTGTTTTGGTTTAGTTTGGTTTGGTTTGGTTTTCCCCCATGTGCAACTTGGGGAGATTACCCTTTATTTTCCTTAAGGAAGAGGTGGGGAAGGAGAGGAGCAGACATTCCCAGTGGCTAACTTTGGCGGAGGCTTCTTGTTTTTTAAAGGTTTTTGTTTTTTTTTTTAAGATTTTATTTATTTATTTGACAGACAGAGATCACAAGCAGGCAGAGAGGCAGGCAGAGGGAGAGGAGGAAGCAGGCTCCCCGCTGGGCAGAGAGCCCGGGGCTCCATCCCAGGACCCTGGGATCACGACCTGAGCCGAAGGCAGAGGCTTTAACCCACTGAGCCACCCAGGCGCCCCTTTTAAAGGTTTATTTACTGATTTATTTGACAGAGAGACATCACAAGTAGGCAGAGAAGCAGGCAGAGAAAGAGGAGGAAGCAGGCTCCTCACTAAGCAGAGAGCCCGATGCGGGGCTCGATCCCAGGACCCTGGGATCATGACCTGAGCCAAAGGCAGAGGCCTTAACCCACTGAGCCACCCAGATGCTCCTGGCGGAGGCTTCTAAGTACCCCCTCCCCTTCTAAGCAGTCTAAGCAGCCCACAGGGCTATAGGTTCAGCTTGAGGAAATCCTCTGGCTCCTTGTGAAACCACCACATCTAGTTCAGCTATCCAGACCATGGACCTCCCACGGGATGCTCCTCTTGGCCTAACCCCCTGCATACTAATGGCTTGTTTGGATTGCTTTTTGACCTCACGTCTTTCTTCTGGATTCCACAGGCTCCCCTAACTCGGTTTCTTGTCCCAGGCCAAAGATGCAGCACCCCAGGCTCCTGAGGTGACCAGCCAGACCTACCCCGCGGCCCCAGAACCAGACCACAGAGTCCCCTTAGAACCACGCTGATGTACACGTCCTCATCCCTGCCAACAGGATCGGGCCAAACCTGAAGCAGGCACCTGGTGTCTTTCAAATGCCACAAAGCCCTTTGTGAACAGGGAGGACCACTGGTGGTCACAAAACCATCAGGCTGACTGGCGCCGACATGTGGAAGAGGGGAAAACACCTCCTGGCCCACCGGGCACGGCTCCACCATCCTCCTCTCCTAAAAGCCATGAGCCCATGTGCTTGGGGGCTGAAACTCGTGTTATGGGGCAGTCCGGTGACAAGCAGCATGTCTAGAAGCAGCCAAAAGCTAAATACAGGCCCATGGAGACATTTCAATATCCACCCTACTGATTTATTTACTTGTTCCACCGGAGGTTCTTATGCCAATCAAAAGCTTTAAAAACAGGGGCGCCTGGGTGGCTCAGTGGGTTAAGCCGCTGCCTTCGGCTCGGGTCATGATCCCAGGGTCCTGGGATCAAGTCCCGCATCGGGCTCTCTGCTTAGCAGGGAGCCTGCTTCTCCCCTCCCCTCTCTGCCTGACTCTCTGCCTACTTGTGTAATCTCTGTCTGTCAAATAAATAAATAAAATCTTAAAAAAAAAAAAGCTTTAAAAACAAAAACAAAACAAACAAACAAAAACTCCAAAAATCTGGCACTGAGATCACAAAGAGGGAATACTGTTCATCCTTGGAGCGACATAGTGACGTTCCGCAGGTGAGCAGATGCCGACAAGGCCAAACTCCACTCCTCTCTGCCCACGGGCGGCGTCTGGCTCGTTACAAGGCACTAGTCAATGCACCTGACCTACCATGCGTACTGGGGCTGCTCCAGTGAACGTGGCCCCAAACTCTGAGCTCGCATCAGTGATTTTCACCGCAAGACCATAGCTAGGCTATATGCTTCCACTGTCTCGTGTTTAAAGACCTCCCAGTCTTAAGTCACCAAAGTCGTCCTTGGATTCACCAGAAAGTACGGGTTATCCACAGCCAAACCTCTCCCCTAAAGGAAGAGGGGGACTGCCATTCCTCGGGTGCCTACTATGTGTTCTGGACGCGGCAGCCCACAGCCTCTGTGACTGATACAGGTCAATGTCACCAGCAGCTCTGATCTTTTTTTTTTTTTTAAGATTTTATTTATTTATTTGACAGACAGAGATTACAGGTAGGCAGAGAGGCAGGCAGAGAGAGAGAGAGGAGGAAGCAGGCTTCCTGCTAAGCACAGAGCCCGATGCAGGTCTTGATCCCAGAACTCTGGGATCATGACCTGAGCCGATGGCAGAGGTTTTAACCCACTGAGCCACCCAGGAGCCCCCAGTGGCTCTGATCTTGTCTGTCTGGGGTGGTTCCTCTCATCACAAACATCTGTGAGGGCTACCCAGTCTAAAAACATGGCTCTGAATCCATGCTTCTGCCCCCAAACCAGCCACAAGGAGCAAAGACCAGCCAAGGAGCAGTTAAAGGATTGACTCTACTACAAAAGTAATCTAAATATAATATTGATTGTAGATTCTAATAGGTGGGTACATGTTCACTATACAGTTATTTCAATGGTTCTGTATGTTTAACTACTTTTTAATTTTTAATTTTATTATTTTTTCAGTGAGCTCTACACCCAAGGTGGGGCTCAAACTCATGACCCTGAGATCAAGAGTCACATGCTCTATCGACTGAGCCAGCCAGGTGCCCCTATTTAACTACTTTTTAAATAAAATATTGAGAAAAATTTAAAAACTAAATAAATACACAAAGATGAATACCTTTGATGGAAGAGAAAAACCTATTTCCTAAAGGAAGAGTCTTTACAGAACCTTGTAATCAGAGGAGACCATGTCCCTTCACTAAGACAATTAACTCTGATTTCCAGAGCGATCACAATGAGGGCCCACAACAGGGCATGGGAATTCAGTAGTTGACGAACAGTGGCCGTCACCGAAAGGAGGGTCAAGTGGAACCCACTCAACGTGGGCCCACTTGGGAAGGTAGGAGCCACGGAAGCAGAAAACTTAGTGTGACCTGCTCACCAGGAAGAAGCAAGCTTGAGAGATAACAAAGGAAATGCTATGTGATATCCTGCCTCCTGTTGCTCTTAGAGCAGGATATCTGTCTTATTTTAGGTTGGCCCAGGAGCAGATCTAAGACAAGGACGCAAGGGGAAGGAGCTTATTTGGCAGGCAAATACGGAAAGCAGCAGTGGGAGCATAAGGAAGTGAGACGGAACAGGAACGAAAGAAGCCAGAACAGGGTATGTTAATAAACAGGTCATTGTTGTGGGCAGCAAGGCCACAACCAACTGGGGACATGAGCGATGTGTAGCCCATCTTGGCGTGGATTCACCCAAGAAACAAGGAAAATATTTTTCCACCAACTCCTGCCAATCTGTGGTTGAGGCTGCTCCCCAGAGTGCCAACTCCCCTGGCAAAGAGCCACAGGTGCTTCTAGTCAGCTTCTGAATGGCAAGTGGGCAAGACACTCACAGTGTCCTAAGCACCCATGTCTCTCCTAGCCAGAGCTCTTCATCTTATTGAGCAAGATTCTTGCTTTTAATGGTTCCAAATGTTGGTACCATATGATCCCTAAATACAAGCCCCCAACTTAAATCTGCTACCTAGCTAAAGAAACAGTGATGTTTTCCAGTGCCCGAGGAGATGCGAGGAATGGTGGGCTTTTCCAGGGTTAGGCTCTTCAAGAGGAATTGGAACTTTATGGGAATTGTACCAGCAGGCTGACCTTAGAACCCAGCCATCCAGGAGACTGACTTGCCCCTCTGTGTTTGACAAAATGCCTGGCCCCTCTTCCAGCTGTTACCTCCATAGGAGCAGGAACAGCGCTGCAGCCTTCCCACCACCACTACACACAGGGTGCATCTCCTTAATCACTGTTGGGTGTTCAATGAGGATGGTGGGAGGCACTTGAAGGACATGGGGAAGAACCCTGAGAATGGAGACACTGTCCTTGCCTTCTTAGCCCGCCAGCCTCACCCCATGCCCTTCTGGGTGGAAGAGCGGCGCATACCTTTGTGTTTTGCATGGGTGCGTGATCGCGTGCACACACACACACACACACACACACACACACATACATACGCACACCCACGCGCAAGCCCTCCCAGGATTGAAGACTCCGTCATGGTAAGTAGGAGGCAAGACAAGTAAAATTGAAGCTTGGAGGAAGTTGCTTTCACGAAAATTTATTTTTCAGGGTCTAGAAGCCTGAACCAGGGCAAAGCAGACCCTTAGGACTCTTCCTGGGGCGGACGATACTTCGTAAAGAGTCTCCTGATTCCTCCGCCAATTCTCTCAATCCTTCTGCCAATATTCTGCCCCCCTCTCTTGATGAGATCTTTCAGCCAGCCAAATTTGCTGACTTCCAGGGTCTGTGCATCAAAAGGAAACAGTTGCTTTATGGGGCTAGTCTGGAACCAGGGTCAAGACGAAACCCCTCCCATCCCAGACACTCCCCTTCTTGGGCCACACCAAGAGCCTTGGGGCTTCAGGTCAACCTGTGGCTCTAACCTTCTGAGTATGTGGTTGATTGAATCCCTACATCCACGGAGGAAGAAACTGGCCTAGAGAAGTCAGGGGGCTTCACACGGTCTCACAGCTGAAAGCTCATTACTCAAGCTAGCTCTCGAGCCTCAAAAGGAGTCCGAATCCCCCGGAGGGTTTGTTAAAGTACGAATTGCTGGGCCTTACCCCAGAATTTGATTCTGTAGGTCTGAGTGGGGCCTGAGAATTTGCATTTCTTTTTTTTTAATAAGATTTTATTTATTTATTTGACAGAGAGAGAGAGAGAGAGAGAGATCACAAGTAGGCAGGGAGGCAGGCAGAGAGAGGGGGGGAAGCAGGCTCCCTGCTGAGCAGAGAGCCTGATGTTGGGCTGGATCCCAGGACCCTGAGATCATGACCTGAGCCAAAGGCAGAGGCTTAACCCACTGAGCCACCCAGGCGCCCCGAGAATTTGCATTTCTAACAAATTCCCAGGTTCTCAGGATCACACTTTGGGAACCACTGTTCTAAGGGGTTGCAGAGACAGTCCTGGAGATCTGAGGCTCAGGTTAAGGGAGAAGCCCAGGGTAGGAAGGGCTTTCTCTGCCTGGATGGGACAGTGGTTAAGTGGCCCATAGGATGTTCTATACACCACCTCCATTAGGCCCTGCAACCCAGAAGGGGCCACTCACCTCCTCACAGCTGATGTCAAAGTAGCTCCTGTCCTCGTCCAGGCTGACTGTCCCATCACACTGTTTCACCAGCTGAGAAGAGGAGGCTCTGGGTCAAATTGGAACCGCTGTGCCATAACCTCCCAGCCTCACCCCAGTGGCTGGAAATATTTCCAAGAAGCCACTTGCTCAGCTCCCAGGGGGTATCTGTCAGCACCCCCAGGCTTACCCCATTGTCCTTGAAATCACATTGCTCCAGGGGCTGCTGTGTCGTCTTAGGACACACAGTCTCCTTCATGGTGAAGCTTGCTGGCTGTGGGATGTTTGGGTTCTCATCCTGGTCAGGGGAGGAAGTGGGAAGACCAGACTCAGGCTCATGTTTGCCTTCTCTAGTCTGTACCCCTGCCCAGCTCCCCCACCCTGTGCCCCCCACCAACCTCCCAGCTAAGAGAGCAGCCTTTCAACAGCCCCTGCTATGTATCTGACACTGGCTGTGTGCTAAGGCAAAGAGGTGAGGAGGGCAGAGCCCATTCCCGCCCTCACCAAGCTGAGAAAGCATGAGCAGATCTCAGACAAGCTCTAATGAGTAGCACCCCCTTGTCAGGGGCCACAGGAAACCAGGGGTCTCCTGGAGGCAAAGCCATTGCCATTGGAATCTCAAGGCTGAGCAGAGCCCTTCCCTGGGCAGGGAAGTCACATCCCAGAGCCAGTAATCCCACTCATCCCCAGAACTTCCAGAAAGCTGAATGGGATTGGCACCTCTCCACACAGCAGAGATTCTAAGGCAAGAAGCGCTCATGCTGGGGGCTTGGGGGGTGGCACACAGCTCTGGGAAGGTTACCTGGAAGAGGTGGGGCCACACTTAGAGAAAAGCCTTCTTGCCATGAGCAAAGCATGAATAAAGGAAAGGACAGTACGGCCAACCTGGCTGGCCAGAGCAGAGCGTCCCTCCCACTATCACCCTCCTCGACTCACTCCTTGGGGCTGTGAGTTCAGCTTCAGGAGACGGTAGAGATTCTCATCTGAGGACTGCTGGTTTAAGCTATCCACAACACGGAGCACAGCCTCCCTGTAGCTAAGGGCCCGTGAGGTGGCCGGAGTGATCACCAGGCCCAGAAGCAGTAGCAACAGTGACCACCGCTGCAGGAAGGTGCTGTCCCTCTGGGTCTCCATGGTCCCCAAGTCGACCTCCTCCCAACCTGCAGGTCCCTCCTTTATACCCAGCCTGAGCCTGATGCAAAGATCCAACCAGGAGCCTTCCTGACCCACCCATCACAGGCTGCCTGCCAGGATGTGGGCAGAGGCTTACCTCAGTCCCTACTGTTGTTGCCTCACGGGACTTACTGGACAGTGGGCAAGTGGTCCTCGTGTGCGACTAAAGAAATAGTTTCTCCATCTCCCCGGCAATGTGTTGGCCTCTCTGGGCCCCACAGGGGGGTGTCATTGCCAGTGTTGCTCAAAAGAGTTGAGTACCCTGGAGAAAAAGGGAGACAGGCAGCTGTCCAACATCCTTCTCCCCAGGAATCACGGTAATATAGTGTATTCACCACTCAATCTCCAGCTCTAGGCACTGCCTTGCATCCACTTGGCACTCACCTAATGTTTGATGAATGAATAACAGTAATCACCCCTCATCTAGAGTCTGACCCACCCAGTCAGTCGTAAGGGAAACCTTCAAGGCCACAACATCCTGTTCTCTGGACCTAGCCTTTGGACAGCTCAGGGGCTCAGCTCTGGCTGTCTCCCTTTCTTGGGTCTTCTCCACTGCCTTTCTCAGTCTAAAAATGGCCCCAGCCACCACCAGATATGGCCCATTGCCCTGGCTTCTCCCCACCTAAGCCCCAGGAAGGGTCATCTACCTTCACTGACCCCCTTCTTCACTCTCTCTCACACTCATGGCTGCTGTAGGCTGGCCAGCCCTCGCTGGATGCAGTGATCCCTCTCAAGCCTTGTCTTTACCTGCGCAGGCACTGATGACCCCTGCTCCATTGTCCCCTGATGCCACTCTCCTGGTTTCCCCTCTCATGTCCCTGGTACTCCTTCTCAATCTCCTCCAAGGGACCCTTCTCTTAATATGGTTGGGGGGAGGACTTGCAGAATTGTATCCTGAGCTGTTTCTCTTCCCAGTCCTCACATCTCCCTGGGGACATACCCTCTAGGGACACCAGTTATCAGAGACAGACCTCGTCTGTATCTCTACATTCAAGACCCCCATGAATACCCCTGCTTGTCTCCACTAGGTCACCTGGCCTGCTATTTTGCTCAGTGCCATTGCATGAATCCTGAGATGAAAGCTTGTGGTGTGCCCCATCTGCTCCTTCTTCCTGCGAACACCCTCTTCTGACCTCCCCCATACCCCCCCTGTCCTGGTTTCTTTTTCTTTTTTTAAGATTTTATTTATTCATTTGAGAGAGAGAGAGAATACACAAGCAGGGAGAGTGCCAGAGGGAGAGGGAGAAGCAGACTCCCTCCTGAGCAAGGAGCCCGATGCGGTACTCGATCCCAGGACCCTGAAATCATGACCTGAGCCAAAGGCAGATGCTTAACTGACTGATCCACCCAGGTGCCCCTTTGTTCTGGTTTCTTCATCATCTTCTCTCCTCTGGAGCATGACCATAATCTCCAGACTCCACTTTCTCTAGGTTCCAGACTCTTCCCATGCCACAACCTATCATCCACAGCAATTTTCTAGGGGCTCTTTCAAACCCCCGCCTTTAGGACCCCACATGCCTCCTGAGCTGGTATCAGAGCCTGGAGTCTTTTTTTTTTTTTAAGATTTTATTTATTTATTTGAGAGATAGAGGGAGAAAAAGAGAGAGAGCATGAGCAGGGGGAGTGGGAAAGGGAGAAGCAGACTCCTGCTGAGCAGGGAGCCCTATGTGGGGCTTGATTCCAGGATCCTGAGATCATAACCTAAGCCAAAGGCAGACGCTTAACCAACTGAGCCACCCAGGCGCCCCAGAGCCTGGAGTCTTGTTGCTTCCCCTTGCCGTCACCCGCAGTCCTGCACACCCCAAGACACCAGGGTGCCCTATATGTGCAAACTGCTCAGACCCCTCTGAACCTCCTTCTCTTGACCTCTGCACCTGATCCCTCCCCTCAGTATGCCTTTCCACCTTGTGAAGGCTCCCCTGAACTCTGACCAGTCAGAACAACCTCCTCCTCTTTGCTCCTCTTTGCTTCCTCCAGAAAGTCTCCTCTGAATTGACCCCAAATGACTCTCTCTGTCCAATGCTCTGGTTGAGACATCAGATTAGGGTGGCTGGGTCTGGGGGATGTGGAGAGAGCACTGCTGGGAGAAATTATCAGCCAGAGTGACAGAAGGGTCCAGAGGCCATGCTAGTCCCAGCTCCCCTGTGCAAAGGCCATGAGGCTGTGAGCCTTGGGGAAGTTTCTGGCTCCAGGGGCCCACGGGACTCTTGGAGGCTTGGGCGGGGCACCTCAGAAGGTGGCAGCCTGGATGCATGATGCTGGTTGCACACTCAGTCCTGGGAGAAGGAAGGAGAAATGGGCTGCTGTGCAACCTAATTTCACAGGCCAGCTGTTGCCCCAGTGGCCTCTTGGTCAAGCAGGGCTTCGCATCGGTTCTGCCCAGACTCCGCAATTGCCACTGTGCACCTCTACCTGCTGCAGGACCGGACCGCCAGAGGACCTGGAATGGGGGCATCGTGAGCACGATCTTTTCCTAGCTGTGTGACTTGGAGCAAGTTGCTTTGTTTTCCTGGGCCTCAGTGGGCTCTCCTCATCTTCAGAATGGGGATTACATGTCCTGCAATGTCTGCATGGGGACACATGTGTCCTGTTAAGTTTGCCCTCCCGGGGAATTTTTGTGAGTGAGGTCAGGGTCAAGTTTCCTTGCCCAGCAGTGACTCGAACTCAACCATTCCCCAACACGTGCATGCCCACATGCAGGTTTGGGAGCTGTGCCCTCCTTGCCAACACCAATACCCATTGCCCCAAGCTCCTATTACATTTTTCCTCAGGGTCAGCCTCTCTGGGAGGTCTGGCCCAATGTCACTCCCAGTTGGCATCCTCTATGATTCACCCCACACCCAACATCAGGATGGGAGGCAGCTCACCAACCTTCCCTTCAGTCTGAGGCTGGTCCCCAGGATAAGGCTACCTATCCCTTTAGGCAAGAGTCATGAAGGCCTGAGCTGCCTCCTCAAACTTGGGACTCCTCAAGCCACTCCATCTGTCTAGCCTCCCCCCAGGGCTTCCCAAATGTGCCAAGTTTGTCCCCCAGACAGAGGCTCCTGAGAGCAAGACTCTGCATTCGCTTCATCTCACAGATTCCCTAGGGGACAGGACCCATTTCATCTTTGGGCCCCTCTCAGGACCCAGCACTGGGCTCTGCCCTCAGAGGGGTCCAACAACCAGTGGGTCGAGAGCCAGGTTTAGAAAGCAGCTGTTGAAAGAAAAGCTACACATCATGGGGGTG
>ML104963.1:63070-79567 GCA_003697995.1 Taxidea taxus jeffersonii | reverse complement strand
AAAGTTCGGGGTGGTTAGTGTCAAGAGTCAGTTGGGTAGGAGTCTGGGAAGGTCTGGGTAAACTGTGGTGTATAGAGAGAGTAATTTTGGAGTTCAAACACATCTAGACTTCTTGACTGTGAGAGTGGGTTTGGGGCATGGGAATTGTTATTTATTCATTTTAAACACTGATCAGAGAGTATTGAGTTTTGTGCTTGCGTTTTCCTCCTCAGCATAATTTTTACCAAAACAGTCCGTCATCCTGGGGTCCAGGGCTGCTTAAAGGGTGAATAGTCAGTGCAGACCTTAAGAACCTCCTGGTGGAAAACAATGGATTATATTTATTTGTAAATCTCTCCTTTCTCATCATTCTGAGGAGGAAATGTGCATTTTTTTCCCTCCATCTAATTTCACCATTGACTACTATATTTAAAGAAGCAGAAACCACTTAGAAATTTTAGTGTGTGTTTGGAGAAGGCATGAACAGTTTCACAGAAAATAAAAGGAAATGTGGCCAACCAGTGAGCACACCCTTTAATTGCTCTTACCAAGCCTTCAGACATGCCCCTAGGGGGGAAATTATGTTCCCCTCCTCTGGATTCACCCTGTTAGCAGCAATTTATTCACACAATCCCCTCTGCTCCCCTTCTCCCTGTGTGATTCCCCAGCTTAGCAGTAAAAGACTCAGAAAGTGGTGATATTATGCTCATACACATAGATTATGAGAAAGTATGATTGAGCCAACTAGCTTGTAAGTAAAAACAACAGCTCCCTGTGACGGGATGTAGCTCTGTATCCTCCCGGGGTCTCTTAAAGGGTTTTAAAACATTTTTTAATGCCCGGAGCCTCCAAGTGCACTCCGGTTCAGACTCAGCATGCTGTGTGAACTTTGGAGTTTCCCCTGAATGAAAGTAAGCGAGCAAGTGGAATCCTTGCTGGTTAAAATCAAAAACATAAATGTACGTGGCCCTCTCGAAAAGTAAACTGTCTGGAGGTAGGTCAAGCCCCTCTTGACTTTCTCCCTCCAGCCCTTGCCATCCCAAGTTGCTGCTTCCCCTCTTTCTCGAGGAGGCACAGACAGGAGCAAATGAAGTTTCTGAAAGTAAAGTTGGATCTTGTTGACGTCGATTAGGGTCTGGCAAACGATCTCACTTTATCAGGCATTTCAAGTGGAAGGATGTACACTGGAGCGGCTGTGACTTGCCAATTAGCTGGGCTTTCCCCACGGTTTCTGGTTTGGCAGAGGACGAGGTGGTTCACCCGGCCGCACTGCTGCCTGCCAAGGACACATGGCCAGCTCCCGGCTTCCTGTCTTCCTCTTTGTGTCCTGGCCTAGCCTTCCAGGGAACTGCCAAGGCACCACTGCCAAAAATCTTCCTTCGGAAAGGTCAAGTAACCTCAAGTCACCTGTGCCAATATTTGTGTTTTCTTTTGAGCCCTTCTGTGTTCAGCTTTGAGCATAGTATATGGGTGAACATGCAGAGAGTGGAACCTGGGGGTCACTTTGGATCACTTGAATGAAGCAGTAGAACCCAAAGAATCCCTTGGCTGGTCAGGTTATGATGTTTCTAGTAGAATTCTATTTAAAGCTCTGGGAAGTGTGATAGAGTTCAGAATGGTTCAATGTGGATTTGGATCGGATTTGGATTGAGTTTGCTTTTTAGGATTCACTATACACATGTGATTTTTGGCTGAAGCTGGCTCCTGGTGCATCACATGGCAGGGAGAGGGAGAAAAATAGAGACTGGTCTTGGCTTCAGAGCTGCATTTTTGTTTGTTTGTTACTTTAAGACTTCATAGACACATACTACCCTTGGCTTTCTAGTTTGGTGTCTGAGACCAAGCATCCTGGCAAGCGACCTAAGGACAGTGCAGAAGAGGGTTACCTGGGGTGTCTCTTGAAAGGGCCATTCTCTTGGTACCAGTTCCACTGATTGGCATAGCCGTTGAGTGTGCCTCGAAGAATCCACATTTGTAACAAGTGCCTTGAATGATTCTGATGTTCACTAAAATTTGGGGGCTGGATGTGTCCCTGAGTGTGAAATGAAAAGAAATCTTTTATTTGCACCACACAGTGCATTGTCCCATGTGTCCCCTTTAACTGATCTTTTTGGAGACCTAGAGCTTAAATGGACTCTTCAGACTGTACGTAAACCAACAGCGACGATGGACACTTTTCAGAAGATTGAAATGAAAAGATACTAATAGTCTAAGAAAACTTTATCTAAATAATTGTCCCTTCTCTGAACCCTATATTTTAAGATTTTTTTTTAATAAGGCTTTTTCCGCGACACAGAGAGCCACCGGAAGTTGTGTACTAAACAGGTCTGGAGGGTTCCCTCTCTGTAGCTGCCCTGAGAAAGTTGCTTCTTGGAGTGCTGCAGTATGACGGGTCCAATGACGCCTCTCATTAAAGGAAAGTTTGGTGTCTCCAATATTTCATAGTGCAAAACAGTTTTCTTCTCTACCTTGAAAAAATACCATGTGAGGGATATGGAGCTTTTAAAGTGGCCAACACTTAGCCACATGTGAATGTTCGTGGCTGTTAGCATTCGGTAGAGAAGTTGTTGCATGTTCTGCCTGTAGACTCATAGCCCTGTTGGGGAGGAATAATTACCTCTGCCTTCAAGGTCCTCCTAGCTGGACTAAGAATCAAAGTGACATGAGGCAGATTAATCAGAGAAAAATCAAATTTAATAGCATACCTATAGGGAATCCACATAGACGTGGAAATTCCAAAGATGGTAGACAACATGAGGCTTATATGACCTAGGGAGAGGAATAGGGATCCGGGGATACAAAGGGTTGATGGAGCAGTAGCAGGAAGATGAAAGGAGATGTTTGGAAAACAAAGGTTGTCCTCATGCAGGTAAGTTTCTTAGTAAAGAGAATCTCTGTTAATAGCTGTCTTCCTGATACAAGCAGGCTGTTGAGGGAGAGCTAAAGAGCTTTTCCTGGATCTGTTGGGTTTTGATTGCTTTTAACTAAAGATAATGTTCATGCAACTTGGCCCATCTTGGGATGGCCTGCCCGTGGCCCCTACAGCCCCAATATTTCCTTTTGGCTTTTCTTGTAAAAGTGTCCGTAGTATTTACTTCCTAAGCTCAGTTTAGTTTTCCTTTTATGCCTTCTGTATCATGTAATATGTTATTTTTAAATGTTGATAAGAATGGGATAGCCTTGAGCCTTTTTTTGCCTTTGGTCTGTAGCATTCCTAAAGATGGGCCCAGGTTAGCTTTGTAATTTTACCATTTTTTTTCTAAATTATTTCCAAAATTCGCTGGAAAGTTGCAGCCTCAGGACACCTCTGCCTTTCTGACACGACTAACAGACACTACACTAATTTGGAACACATGTTCTGTCAGAGTTTACCTATAGCCGTGGGTTCCAAATTTGCAACTTCAGCATCTTCCATTGAAAAGAAACAGCATTTTTTTTTTTCTTGAACTCCCCCCTTGCCTCCCCTTGAACCATAGTCTTTTATAACAGTAATAAGGAAATGTGGTTATGGGTATAATTGCCATGAGGCAATTGTACCCTTGAGGACTGGCAGAATTTTCTTTTCTTATAGTCTGAGGACTGGGTTCCATCAAGAAGCTCCATTTGCAAATAACTCAATTAGAATAATAACAATGTCTTTATTTTTATGGCAACTTTCCCCTATAGAGATCAAAGCACATTAGAAACATCCTATCAGATTCATTGTTCTAATACCCAGTGGACCGGAATAAAAAAGTTTGATTCTAGCTCGTTTGAGATAGGTGATTGAGGCAGAGAGAGGTTAAGTGACATCCCAGAGGTCACAAAGAAACTCAGTAGGGGGACTGCAACGAAAAATCAAGGTTTCCTGTTACTCTGCAAGTTATCAAGCCACATTCTTTCCTGGCCATTGTAAAGGATGAGAATAAAGCACAGCCTCTTTTAGGATTGCAAAATAATGTAGGTGAAAGTGCTTTGAAAATTGTAAAGGTATTGTTGCTATCTTTATCACTTAGTACAAATGGAGGGTAAGAAAGAGCCTTATTGTCAATGTCTAGTTATTCTCATAGATGGGACCCAGATTTGCAAATTCGGGTTGCTTGGGCCCAAACCATCAGTCTTCTTGATCATTAATGAAGGACTAATGAAAAATTACATTTATAACTCTAAATAAAATATCACACTTAAGCAACTTATGGCTCCTCACAATTCTTAAATAATTCTGTGAGGTTGAAAACAAACTTTGAATGGATTGAGAAGAAACCAAAGATCAAAGTTGCTCTTGTTGGATTAACTGCTAGACACAAACCTTAACCAAGTACTCTGGTTTTATTTTTTCTTCTTTCTTTCTTTTTCTTTTCCTTTCTTTTCTTTTCTTTTCCTTTTCCTTCTCCTTCTCCTTCTTCCTTTCTTCTTCTTTTCCTTCTTCTTCAGGTTTTTCACTCTCAGGGTGGGTGTGATGATTTGAGGCTCTTTTTTTTTTTTTTTTTTTAAACTAGGAATATGAGAAGTGGGAGTAGAATGCTACTAATCTTCCAACCTGATTTCAGGGAGCCTTGGAGGACACATTCTCTGGGGAGGAGACACAATCAACTTGATGTTCTTAATTACTATTGTTTGCTTTGTGATTAAAGGTGGCGTATTTTAGTGGGGAGCTTTTAGTTTCCCCAGTGTCCAGCATGTTGGTGTTGGAGCGTAAGGAGTGGTGGCATTCCTTCCCTGAAAGAGGAATCCCCTTCCACTTAGCAGGAGCTGAAAAATCAGAAATGCCCCCAGTTTTATCAGCCGTGTGTTTTAACAGGAAAAAAAAAAAAAGAGAAGTTGGGCAAAATACAAATACACGGGATTTTAAAGCTGTCTCTGATTTTCAAGGTTCTAGAGTGAGTTCATATTCCTTCCCTTTAACTCAAGTAAATGAAGTGATCTCCCGCTTATCATCCATCCTCCCTGTCTGTCTCCTGGGAAGAGTAATTGCCTTGAGACTTCGTCTCCCCATCAGTGCACCTCTTGTTGTGTCTTAATGCTTAATGAATGTTAAGCTGAGAATGAATCCAGGTAAACAGGTGAACAGAAACTAAAGTTCAACCCACGTGAACCTGTGTGTGAAAGAACATGGGAAGAAAACATCCATCTTGTGGAAGCACTTTTAGCTCCGCGAATGGACCGAGGAGATAAAAGCTATTCTCTACCAGTTGATTGAATTAGATCAGCTAATTTATTCCAATTCTGATAATTAGTGGATGATATTAATAGAGAACATTCAGTTATTGCTTTATTATTGTGAATGTATTTTTTTTAAAGGAAAGTTTTCTTAAGCACTCCATCCTTTTTCTTTCAAATGGCCTCCCTGGATTCCAGGTTATGCCCTCCCCCCACCCCCATTGTATATTGGTTTTCGTGGAGTGACATAATGTCACAAAAGATTCCAACCCAGTGACAAGAAAGCTGAGCAGTGTTGTCACTTGAAAAACACATGGGTCCCTTTGAATGGGAGCCTAATGTGGGGAGAAAGCTTTGGCTTGGCATCTAGATGGGGGTACCCTAACCTTCGTATTGCAGTCATGCGTGGAACACTGACTTTATTGCAGTCACGAATATTGCCATCGAGTAAACAAACCTGCACAAACAAGAATGATGTATTAAGCACTCAGGGTCTTCCCATTTATGGTTTGTATTTTCAAGCCAAAAAAATAAAAAATAAATAATATAAAAAATAAATAAAACAATATAAAAAATTAAAAAATAGAAGTTATCCTTTTGGGGGGGAATTATTTCTCTGTTTCACCTCCTTTCGAAATTAACTGGGTTCGTACCCCATCTTTCCTTCATTGAAGTTTTTCTAAGTTGTAGATTTTATACCCTAGACTTCCTTAGACATAGGTAGGTGTAGATTTTTTTTACTACAAAAATCAAATACTCTGTCAACAATAGGTAGAAAGGCAAGCATACTTTTCTCATAAAGAGCTGTGACTCTTTATTTCATTTCATTTTCTTTAAAGATTTTATTTATTTACTTGACAGAGAGATCACCAGTAGGCAGAGAGGCAGGCAAAGAGAGAGAGGAAGGGAAGCAGGCTCCCCGCTAAGCAGAGAGCCCGATGCCGGGCTCGATCCCAGGACCCTGAGACCATGACCTGAGCCGAAGGCAGAGGCTTAACCCACTGAGACACCCAGGTGCCCCTGTCTCATTTCTCAAACCGTGTCCGGGGCAGAAGAAGGGCTGTGAGCCTCTGACAGGTGACAGAGCTGCGCGGGTCAGGGATGGAAACCATAACATCAAACCTTGCCTGGTTTTGCTTCAGCCTCCGTCAGTTGTGCAAAATGTCCTTCACCTCTTCCAGCCACTGAACGGTCCTATGGAGTTTAATGGTTACGGTCCAATTCTTGGGGCAGAGACACCACAATCCGCACGTTCTATCCCTGTCTTGGCATCCTCAGCTGACACGCCAAGGTTGAAACAGGCTTGGGAGAATAAAGTTTCCTTTCACATCATGAGGTCCAGTGGATATCACACTTTGAGATTTAACCCCTGGTGGAGGGTGGTGGGGAGGGGTGGAAAAGCGGCATGGAAGTGGTACAACCCCCTGTCTCTGGTGTTAAAAACAGAATTTACTTATAAACTCTTTCCCTGTTACTTTGTTGCATTTTATCTGCTGTGCCATTTGTAAGTGGATGGAGATTTTGTGTTTATTGGCTTTCATCCAGATCTTCAAATACATTGTTTGAAGGGGGAGATTAGTCCTCTCTCCTAATCGCTATCAGCCTATTTCTAGGAGGGTGCCTCTTTAAACCAATTTCTGGGCCAAGTATATCTGTCTAATTTCAGTTATCTGTTCAGGATAATGTAAACAATTCAGTTTCACTTGTTGTGTCTTGGCTTTAGCTGAATTATATATTCCTACGTGACGGTTTTTAAATCCAAGAATCCACATAATAGAGTACATTGAAAGAACTGGTGATCTTTTCTTATTGCCTTTTTTTTGGACTGCAACTTATAATTAAAGTTTAAGTTTAGAATAATATATGCACAGTAAAAAAACTGGTTAAAGTTTAGAGTCCATTTCTAGCTGGTATTATGCTTCCTGCCTGTCACCCCCATTACCAGAGACCCTGAACACTTGTGGTGTCAACATCATTCTTCTGGTTTTCAAGGTCTGTGCAACATGTCCTCCATCATATTCTGGGGGTTATCTTGTGGTATGTCCATTGCACTATAATTTTCTCATTGGAAATCAAAGGGAAAGGAGAGAAAATGCAAAAAGTGGAAATTACGGCTAGGCTTCCTTCCTGATCACTTTATGCCTGTTTAGACTATAACCCATTTTCTTTTTTCAATAAATATTTAGTGTCACTTCCTTCTTCCGGGGCTGTTATCAAGCACGCTATTAAGACATCAAGTCAGTCCATATCATTTGCATATGCAATACTAAAGTTTTGACACTGAGTTTATATACTTCCTTATGCATACATTCATTGGTATTTTTATGTAGTCTCCTATTTGTGGAGTATTCTAGTAAAGTGTTGTAAATTAGAGTTCTGATAGAAGAAAATACTTTTGTTTATTCCTGTTTAATGAATTTCCCGAGGTGAAAATGCTAGATATCAAGTGAGGTCTTGGGAACGATTTCTTTTTTTTTTTTTTTTTAAGATTTTTATTTATTTGACAGAGAGATCACAAGTAGGCAGAGAGGCAGGCAGAGAGAGAGGAGGAAGCAGGCTCCCTGCTGAGCAGAGAGCCCGATGGATGCGGGACTCAATCCCAGGACCCTGAGATCATGACCTGAGCTGAAGGTAGAGGCTTTAACCCACTGAGCCACCCAGGCGCCCCTTGGGAACGATTTCTTAGAGAAAACAGAGTAATGTTGAAATTGTTTCTCTTTTCAAATATGTATTATCCTTAAGTTGATGTAAATTTGTGTGTATTTAAGGCAGTTTGATTATCCTTATATGATATCGTTAGCTACTCAGACAACTGGTAAGCGATTCAAAGTTGTTCATGTCATGAGATATAAATAAATGCATAGTACTCTATAAAAATAATCAGACTCAATTAATCCAGACAACGAGCAGACAGTCATGTTTGTAGAAAGGTCATTTACACAGGAAAAAAACAAAACAAAACACCCAGGTATCATGTGACTTGTTGGATAGAACAACTAACTATGAGATGGTAAAAAGGAGAAATAGTAAACATGGATGGGCGTATGGGATTATCAGATCTCTTGGAGGAGATGTATTTAGAGCTTGTCATTGAAAATCTAAGTAATTAGTCTTTTTTTTTTTTTTAAGTCTTTTTACAAAAGACTTTGGGATATAGGATTGCATACTTAGTACCAAATGGTGACAGTGCTTTCTCACCTTTTTAATAAGAATCATAATAGTTACTTGAAATTTATTAAATTCTAAATGGCGTTATATTTAATCTGTCTAATACTGTTAATTCTATGACCTGACATATATTTTGGAGTGATGAATATGTCAGACTTCAGCAAGCACATATATCTGTCAGGATCCAGGAAAATAGAGTTTCTACCAGAGAGTACAATAGAAAGACTTTTATGAGGGCAGGGTAGGGGGTAATTAGAATGATATTAGATCAGGTGAGACACCTCACCTGGGCAGTGAGGCCACCCAGATATCGACACCCGCAGGAGCTCTCTACTTCAACTTGGGCTGGAGGGGTAAGGGGAGAAGTTGGTGTTAACAGAGTCCTTGAGCCAGTTATTTGAGGGGTGTGGGGACCTCAGAGAGAGGGACCCACCCAGTGAAAACTAGAACCAAAAAGGATTCCTGGCCACCACTTGGAGAGGCCTGTCAAAGCAGAGAGAGGAAATACTTCCCCTCTCGTTTCTTCTTGCCCTCTGATTTCCCAAACTCCCACTGGTGCTCCCCATTGGTCTGGACCTGGCCCAAAGCCATTTGTTAACAGAGCTGGGAAATGTAGTTTGCAGGAAAAGAGTGAGGGATGGCCTGAGCACAAGTTACTACTAGTTGGCAACTCTGGTTTTTTTTTTTTTTTAATTTAATTTAATTTAATTTTTTCAGTGTTTCAAGATTCATTGTTTATGCATCACATCCAGTGCTCCATGCAATATGTGTCCTCCTTAATAGCCACCACCAGACTCACCCATCTCACCCCCTCCCCTCCAAAACCTGTTTGTTTCTCAGAGTCCACAGTCTCTCATGGTTCGTCTCCTGTTCCAGTTTCCTGCACTTCACTTTTCCTTTCCTTCTCCTAATGTCCTACATGTTATTCCTCATGTTCCACAACTAAGTGAAACCATATGATAATTGACTTTCTCTGCTTGACTTATTTCACTCAATATAATCTCCTCCAGTCCCATCCATGTTGATATAAAAATTGAGCATTCATCCTTTCTGATGGCTGAGTAATATTCCATTGTGTATATGGACCCCATCTTCCTTATCCATTTATTTGTTGAAGGGCATCTTGGCTCTTCCCACAGTTTAGTGATTGAGGCCATTGCTGCTATGAACATTGGGGTACAGATGGCCCTTCTTTTCACTACATCTGTATCTTTGGGGTAAATACCCAGTAGTGCAATTACAGGGTCATAGGATAGCTCTATTTTTAATTTTTTGAGGAATCTCCACTCTGTTTCCCAAAGTGGCTGCACCAACTTGTATTCCCACCAACAGTGTGAGAGAGTTCCCCTTTCTCCACATCCTCTCCAACATTTGTTGTTCCCTGACTTGTTAATCTTTGCCATTCTAACTAGTGTAAGGTGGTATCTCAGTGTGGTTTTGATTTGATTTCCCTGCTGGCTAATGACGATGAACATTTTTTCATGTGTCTGTTAGTCATTTATATGTCTTCTTCGGAGAAGTGTCTGTCTATGTCTTCTGCCCACTTTTTGACATGACTATCTGTTTTTTGGGTGTTGAGTTTGAGGAGTTCTTTATAGATCTGGATATCAGCCCTTTGTAGTGTCATTTGCGAATATCTTCTCCCATGGATTCCATGGGTTGCCTCTTTGTTTTGTTGACTGTTTCCTTTTAAGGTGGGATGGAAAGATGGAATTGAGTGAGGTAAGGTTCAAAGCATTAATTTCACATGAGGGATTGTGTTTGCATGATATTATTGAAAGGCTCATCACATTAGTTTTTCTTAGTGTCATCGAATTACTAATTTTTTTATTGTACTAGAAAATTTAGTTTATGATTTGTCATTATATACATTATTATTAGACACATTTGAAAATTCTCCTTTTTTTTTTTTTGGTTAATTTTCAAATTTTAGCATCCTTTAAATGTCAGGAAGAATTTGATCTTCTCTAATTAGAACAAATCTTGAAAACCAAAAACAATAAGTGACAGTCTCGACCGTTCTATAGGCAGTTAGCTCTGACAGGGAGTCATAGATGACCTCACCTTCCCCTCTTCCATCTTCTGGACGTACTGAGAACGGACAAGGGAAGTTCAACTGCCCTTGTCATCAAGCACTGCCTACAACGTGGAAATGATGATGCGGTTTCTTGGTTCTTTTGTGACTTCTTTGCAGGCTCAGTATTCAGCAAACTATGTTTTTTGACTGGAATGCAATGTCAGTCTTGAAATGGCAGCATAATAATCAATTTGCAAAATTGAACATTAGCCATGTGTAATGTATGTGCAGTAAAAATAATCTTTATGAGCATGGGAGATGAGTCTGCAGTAAAGAAATTGAAGTTGGTCTGTGTTAAAGTTTTGTCACATCTGGAAGGCATTTGATGTATAAAATTACATAGGTTTGATACCATTCAGGGTTAAGACATATGGATGGGACATTATGCAGAAACTGGTTCTTTTTCATACTCTTTATACTTAGTTTAGAGATTTTTAATCATAAGGAGTCCATTTGAATCTCCGTTAAAGATAAACTGAGCAAAATGACAAAATGGAAGGAATTTCAAACACATGGTACACGGCTCTACACCCTTATAGTCTTGGTTCCCTTCTTTAAAATGGATATGTAGCAAGTGAACATACCTTGCATCATTTTTTTCTTATTTCCCAAATAACCATAGTCATGAACAGTAGATCCCACGGTAGGCTTCTATAACAGGCTTTTTATTATTTTTGGTTAAAATTACCTGCATTTTCACTTTCCTTTCACAGTGACATTTGAAAGAATATTGCCATGTCAGATTATAACAAATCTTCATATGTCTTTTGGGTTATAAACTTTTCAGAATTCTTTCAAACATATTATTCTACTTATTAGAATCATCTTAACCTTCTTTAAAAAAAGAAAAAAGGTAAAACAGGATGTCTGGGTGGCCCAGCCAGTTGAGCGTCCCGACTCTTGATTTCAGCTCAGGTCATGATCTCAGGGTCGTGAGATCGAGCCCTGCGTCAGGCACGGAGTCCGCTTGAGATTCCTCTCCTTCTCCCTCTGCTCCTCCACAGGCCCACTTTTCTCTCTCCCTGTCAGGAAAAAAAAATCATATTAGCCCAGCTTTTTTGATTTGTTTTTATCAATAAAACCGAGTGACATTCCTTTCATGCACAATTTTGATTGGCAGGGGGAAATTACTATCTCCTCATTTGTTTCCTCATTTTATCCTTTTTTGAAAATGTTCACCCACATGATGTATTATTCAAGTAGTCTTATTCCTGGTAAATTAGCTTTTGCCCTGAAAACATGGGGACAGAACTTCTTTGAACCATTTATCAAGGAACTGTTAAGACATTGAATACCACTCTGCTCTCTGCCACATCAGCACGCTTCCTGTTTTGTCAAGTGACTTCTCTCATTTTTTCCTCCAGTTTTATGATAAAGTTATTTTATAAACAATAGCAGTACTGAATGTCTGACACACAAATCTGCCTTCCTGTGGTGGGAAGTGTATAAATTTTGTCGTACTCTGTTTTTCGGCTAATTACTATACACTTCTGGATTAAATACATACATTTCTTTTTGTATGAATATATCACCACATACTTAAGAGCCACAATTTAATAATAAGGCAAAGTCTAGTTATTCATCATATATAACCAATCATGTATATAAAAAACCCATTCAATTTCTTTCCTGTAAGCTCATATGATGATTTAAATGTAAATATTTTAATGATTTGGCAAAGTATCTTTTCACCTGGCATAATGGAGATGTCTAACCAAGTAAAAATTTCCTTTTTAGGAACTCGTGCCTATGATCAGATGAATGGTTTTCAAATAAGAATGTGACTTTTCAGCTTGTGACTGAATCAGTTGCTAAATTTGTATTTGTAGAGAGGTTCTTAAAAAATAGAATATGTGTAGATAATCATCAGACAAGTAATGGTTATGATCGGCATTACTGAAATTAATTGTAATTTCAAGAAGATGAAAAATGGCTTAAGTTAGAGCAGTCATCAAGGTCTTGCCCACTGCAGAATAGTGGTCATTTATTCAACAAATGTTTTTTGAGCACCTAACCAATATGCCAGGGATTATGCTAAGTAGTGAATAAAACTTCCATGTATCTTGGGCACCTGGGGGGTTCAGTCAGTTAAGCATCTGCCTTCTGCTCAGGTCATGATTCCAGGATCCTGGGATCAAGTCCTGCATTGTCAGGCTCCCTGCTCAGTGGGGCATCTGTTTCTTCTTCTGCTTCTGCCCCTCCCTGCCTACTCATGTTCTCTCTCTCTCAAATTTAAAAAAAAAAAAAAAAAAGAAGATTTCCATGTATCTTGACCCCATGAATTTTATAACGTAGCACATGGGCTGGACGCTAACCTAGCCCTTTAATTTCCAGTGCTGTTAGAGTTTTCAAAGGGAAATGTGGAGTGAAAACAGAGGAGGACCAGTTAGGTGGGGTTTTGGTGGAGGGAGGAGTGTAAGTGGGGAATTAGACCTCAAAGTGTATTTTAAAAAAATACATTATCCTCTCTCCACAAATCCCTGTGCATATTTTCACTGTTGTGTGAAATTATCCCCCCCCCCTTATTTCTGTTGTAAATGAACTAAGGCTGAAAACTTGTGCTTTTTCTTGTCCAGTTTTAAATGACCAGGCAACGTGAAAACTGAGGTATGACTGGTTTGCTCAGCGTCAGAGTACAAGTGGTTGGCAGTTACTGAATGGGACCCAGGCGTTCTGACTTTCCAGACAGTTCGGAGAAAACACAGCCTGGTCACTGAGAAGAAAAATTGCCGATGAAATATTTGAAAGTCTTGTATCTGGTTTTGATCTCGATATACAATATGATAGTAAGTTTTGGAGAAATACATAGAACGTCATAGCACAAAGGAGCCATGTGTCCACAGGACTGTGGCACGTGTGGGATTTAGACTAATCCATGGAGACCCCAGGACAAAGTAAAATAAGTAAGTCACTATGTCAGTGAGCATAACAAGTGCTCTTCGGGGCTTTGGAGGTATGAGAGCATTTATTTTTCCGTGCTTTCCTTTTAAGAACAAATCTAAGACTAATATGATCATAAACATTGCATTTGGTTTATATTGAAATTTTGCAATGATTTTTTTTTTCAATTTGCCTCCATAATTATGTTCTTGAGTCTGATGACATTCTGGTTTTCATTTTCAGATTCATATTTCACCAGCATTCTCTTTGCACTACATACCTTACTATAAAATGCAGGTTTCTTGGTTTCCAAGAGAAAAAAAAAGTATATTACATAGAATAGCTGAAATCCACAATGTCTCCCAGATGGGAAAGACAGAACATTCATCTCATCTTTTCCTACTGGATCTGGCTGGGCTTTGCAAAGTACTTCATTGTTTTCATATGGCAAAACGTATTGGCCAATTGTTCCTTAAAGTACGTAGTGGCGTGTTCATCTAATATTATGAGATATGGGCAGCATTTATGAAAGATTATAAATCTTGCAACTCTCTTCAGAAACTTAAAATGCAGCTGGAGATGTTTTGCTTCCAACAAACATGCAATCTTCATAAAATTGGAAAAGAAATGTTTTGAATAAATAATGCCTTGGTTTATTTCTCTCTAGTGCAAGAACTATTTTTTTTAGTCACAATCATGCCATAAAACTCCTCCCTCCACTACACTAACACCCTTGCCTCTGTATTTATATATTTTCCCCGTGCATTAAAAAAATTTTTAAGGATGCCAGATTGCTTTGCCTTGTTTTTAAAGATAGAAAACTGGATTTGCTCCCAGGGACTCTTTCCCTAACTAGGCCAGTTTAAAAACTAAACAAGGATTGAGTCAGTTAATTAATTTAAATGAGATTACAAATCAAAAACATATTACGCAATCTTGATTTAATTACTACATTTTATTTACTTAATTGAAAACACACTGTAGGAACTTTGCAATCTTGACAATGATCAGTATGGTGTCTGTGCGTTCTATAGGGTAAAGGCTTAGAAAGCAAGAAGTGTAGATGACCCTGGTTGTGACCTTTGGTTCACTCAATCCCTGGATCAGTAAAGAGTCATTGAACTTAATCTTAGACCGGCAAGGTCAGATACGATTATCCCTGCTTTCAGTCGTGAGGTTTTGGTGCTAGTTAATGAGCCGGTACAAACCTCTGGTCAGAGATATTGGCAGATTTAACACTTTTTGTGCAGGGGTGTTCGTATCTGCCCTAGTCAATAGTCCCCCCCTGTGAACAGGTTTAATTTGCTCTCATATAGATACGGGATTTTTTCCCCCTTAAATTTCAGTGGTCTCTGTCTTTCAGCTAATTCCTTGTGGACAAATTTTGGTCTTGAACCCAAATAAATCCTTATTTAAATCCTTGAGATATGATGCTTTGAACCTAATCACCCTGTTAAACCAAAAAAAAGTAGCTCTTTTAAACAAAGTTTAAAAATAGAACTAGTGGAATGTGTAGGAATAAGAAATAGTGGCTAGATGACACGTCTGTGCTCTTGTTTTATTTTTTTATTTTTTGGCTAAGCTAATTTATCTGGAAGGACCCTCAATATAGCAACCTCTTTTAAAACTCTGAACTTTGTTGTATTCAACAAACTTAAAAATCTGTATTAGCCAATGAAAAGGAGGATCTGAAGGTATGGCCCTTTAGATGGGAAATAATATAGATTAAAGAGCATGATTAAGGATTCATAGGAAGCCATGTTTCCTGAATAGTATTTTGCTTCTGCCAAATGTATTCAGGGAGGTTTGATTTCTCTCCGTACTCAGTACTCAGACCTGAGTTTAGGGAAGGGGGCACTGATTCAGTAAAAACGTATCAAGGACTCCATTAGCAAAGTGACAGAGCTCATGGTTTCCATGAACAGTTGGTTAAGCAAGTTTTGCAACGAAGTGGATGCCATAAAAAGGAATGTCCTGTTGAGAAGAGTGAGGGACAAAAGCTAGAGAGAGACGGGGGGAGGAGGAGAGAGAGAGAATGAGCAGGCATTTTCCTACATAGCGACGTGCTTGCGAGAGACAAGGAAAGCCCTTGGTTTTCCTGTGTTCTTTTTGTGTGCGTGTTATTCTAATAAATATTTAATAGAGGAAAAAGAAAACATTGTAAAACTATAGTTTTGTGTCACCCTAGTTGATGAAGCAGTTCTCCATTAAACCTGAAGCCGTATAACGTCTTAACTGTGCCGGAGAAAAACTATGGTGAATTAGGTAATCAGAATTGCAATTTCGTGAAGCTAAGTCTCTGTAAATCCCAAGGAAGCAGTCCTTGGAAAGTAAACAGCCAAGAGTGAGGCACAAGACTTGAGCAGAGGGCGGTGGAAGAGGGTGAGAAAAGTTTGCCCTAGGAAACTTAGAAAACCTGGGGTTTTCTCCCCTTCCCCTTTAAAATGATGCATCGTTTGTCTTATTTTTGTGTGTCCCTATTATAAAATGCATTCATCTGCCTCCCTTCCCTCAGGGTTTCGCTTGGTCCTTACATCCTGACTTTTCTTTCTTAAGTGATACTTTCTGGCATGCTATATATTTAATTTGTAAAAATAGGCTATTTCAATATGTTGGTAATTAATGTTTAGGAGAGAAAGAAGGGGGCCATTCCAAGTCTTTAAAAAAAAAAAATCTCATGGTATTCTTCAGTTGACAATGGGCTATTTCTTTACCTGCTTAAAGCAAAAGAATATGACAAAGGGGATGACAAAAGGGCTCTTTATCCCACGATGACTAATTTTAGTTCTTGCGAGAGGCTATCTGTAGGTTAACAGGTTACAGTGTGGGTTTCATTTACTCTTCTGATATCCCTTGATATAAAAGCCATATTGTTACAGAATCATAGAATTTAGGGCTAGAAGGGACCTCACAAATTACCTTCTTCAGTCCCTTCTTTACATTGACATGACTGTAAATTAAAATCATGCCTCTCAAATTTAGTTTTTCTGTTGATACTCCAGTCGTGGTGCCAGAACATGAAATGAATTCCTGAAATAGGTTTCATCTAGGAGTAGAAGGACAGCTTATGTATAAAGGCCATTAAAAACTTCTTGGCCTCCTGCTTGCAAACTGGGGGCCTATTTCTGTACCCTCAACAGACATTTTTTCCCTTTGGAGGAGAGACCCCAAAGTTAATTTCTCACTCAAAATAGTCTCTCTCTCTCTCTCTTTTTAAAAGATTTTATTTATTTATTTGACAGACAGAGATCACA
>ML104963.1:0-62970 GCA_003697995.1 Taxidea taxus jeffersonii | reverse complement strand
GGGGGGGGGGGAAGCAGGCTCCCTGCTGAGCAGGGAGCCCGATTGTGGGGCTCGATCCCAGGACCCTGAGATCATGTCCGGAGCTGAAGGCAGAGGCTTAGCCCACTGAGCCACCCAGGCGCCCCTCAAAATAGTTTCTCTTATCTACCTCCTCCCATTTCCAAATATTCCTTCTGGAGGTAAGGGAAGCAGAACTGAGCCTGAACATCAGGCCAGGACTCGTACACCTGACCTTCCCAAACCCTCCCCTGCTCTTTTTTTTTTTTTTTTTTTTTTGCCGAAAAAGGTGTGTCAGTTTGAATTCTAATGCATGTTTCTGCCCTGAGGGGCATGCCTAGTCTTTCTTCTTTGTACACTTCTGCACTTTTAGAGACCACTTGTTCCCTACTCATTTAGTTTACTCAATGGAATGTCAGGCAGTATATCAAAGATTAGGGCTGTAGGGCTAGTAAATAGGTCAGCATCCCTGCCTTCATGTATTTCAGAATTTTAAATAAGGATAGCTTCAGGGGCGCCTGGGTGGCTCAGTGGGTTAAGCCTCTGCCTTCAGCTCAGGTCACGATCCCAGGGTCTTGGGATCCAGCCCCACATCGGGCTCTCTGTTCAGCGAGGAGCCTGCTTCCTCCTCTCTCTCTGCCTGCCTCTCTGCCTACTTGTGATCTCTGTCTGTCAAATAAAAAAAAATAAAAATAAAATAAAATAAAATAAAATAAGGATAACTTCAACGTGGAGGACTTCGGGGAGGAAAAAAAGGGAGACAAAATGTGCAAAGACTTGGAGGCATCAGGTAATAGGTGACATATGGGGAACCAGAAGGCTAATATATGACCTGGGAGTTGGTAAAGACTAGAGATCCAGAATGGCATACTGAAAAATTTGGAGATTTTCCCAGGCTACTTGGAATACATGTCAGGGTCTTAGCGGTGAAGTAGCTTCATCAGTTTGAAGTTTCAAAAAGATCACCTTGGTAGCAGAGTGGAATTACACCTACCACCATAATATGAGATCTGTTCATTTCTCAAGACCCTGTTCCTAAGGTCCCTTCCCTTTGGTACCATCTATAAAACACCCTTTCTCATCCTTCCTAGGAAGAACAAACTGCTTGCTGATCTTGATACATACTCATTAATAACACCTGTCATCATGCATAACATTTTATTTATACATTTATTTCTCTTTGGGCAGCCTCTGAGCTCTAGAAGGCATAGAGTGTATATTCTTCTTCTTAAAACAGTATGTTAAAGGTCGTTATTATAAATGAATTGGAAATTTAATAAGAACTTATTGAGGGGCGCCTGGGTGGCTCAGTGGGTTGGGCCTCTGCCTTTGGCTCAGGTCATGATCCTAGGGTCCTGGGATCGAGCCCCGCATCGGGCTCTCTGCTCAGCAGGGAGCCTGCTTCCTCTTCTCTCTCTCTGCCTGCCTCTCCCTACTTGTGATCTCCGTCTGTCAGATAAATAAATAAATCTTAAAAAAAAAAAAAAAAGAACTTATTGAGAACCTATTATGGTCCCAAACATCAGCCATTGGACTATAGAAGGTGTTCCATGAACCTTACTGAATCACATCAGTAGTGATTCACAGTAGTGACCTTCGAAAGACTCAGTTTTGATGGTCTGCCCGCATCAGATAATTGAGTTCACCTACCTCAGAAAGTTAGTACCCATTAACAAACATTTAAGTGGTTATTATTTATTTATTATCTTACCTATTTAACAAGCATCTTATTGGACTTTCACCAGATCATTAGTAAAACATTAGAATTCTCTTTTTTTAGTGGAGAGAATCCAGACTAAATTTAATTCAGAGCTGTCCTTTTTTGAAAGCATTGGTTACTGTATAGATTTTAATAATAATTGTTTCCAACTTAGAGTGAAAGAATAGCTACGGGCTTTTAAAATTTATGAGGAAGGTTTTGAATGTATTGGTAAATGGTAGGAAGGAGGAGGGAAGTTAGAGGAAGGTCAAGTTCCCAGAAACATTTAATCTACTGAAAGATCACTTGGCTGTACGTGATTTTAAGATTGCATCATAATCTCTCAAGAGGCAGTGTGTCTGTCTGAACGGGTGGCCCATTATAGAGCATATGTTTTAATAGTTGCCATGTAACTTTGGACAAGCCATTTCAGTCATGTAAATATCCCAGGGTCTTTCATAAAACTGGGTCAGGAGGGAAGCTGGCCATTCTTTGGGTAAAGTTTAAAAGTTTAGTTATTAGAAAAGCCATAAAAGGCTGGCTGCTTTCTAAAAGGGAGTACACAAAGGTTTGAAGAAAAGTTGGTAAGGGTCATGTGGGGATGTGAACCTTTTCTTATTCCTGGGGTAGGAGGAATAGATTGAGTTTAAAAAGTAGTAACTTAGAAATGGCTTCACTGTTTTCTTCCAAGAAGACATATATGTTTAATTCACACTATTAAAACATAAAGAATGGGTCAGAAGATATTTTTATAAGTACGTAATACAAACTATTTCAGCTCTGCATTATGTCCAGTGAAGTCAGAAATGTAGAAGATGTAGACTGGGATCAAGGAAGAGAAAATAAAATGTGGAGGGAATGATGGAGGACTGGTTTAGGTGAGCTGCCTTTAAGTTCTATTCCCCTGTCCTTCTTTCCACTGCATCCAGATTGTTCTAGACTCAAGACCCAGTGTGCTGGGCAACTCACAACTCCCCTTCTTACCAGCCTTGTTCTTCACAGACTTCAGTCTTCTGGAAGGTAATCCCCATCAGATGGCTGGTATCTGCTGCCTTTTGAGAATGAGAACTCCTGAGAGCCTTGCAGTGGCAGAGCTTTCTCCCTTGAGGGGAGAGGGCGGCTACAGCTTTTACGTAGGAATTCTCAGCGGACACACACTCCTTCAAGTGTCTCCTTCATGTTCTGGCTACTTACCAAAAGTCTGGCTATTTTTTTTAAAGATTTTTTTAAAAAGATTTTATTTATTTATTTGACACAGAGAGAGGGAGCACAAGCAGGGGGGAGCTGCAGAAGGAGAGGGAGAAGCAGGGTCCCCACTGAGCAGGGAGGCCGATATGGGGCTCGATCCCAGGACCGTAGGGGGATCACAACCTGAGCCTAAGGCAGATGCTCACCGACTGAGCCACCCAGGGGCCCTGTCCACAAATCATTTGCCTGGGATGGGCAGAACTTAAGTCATATTCCCTTTCTCCCTTTCTTCCTGAAAGTTAGCCCATTAAATATACTAATCATTCTTTGAATGTGACCTCTGTGTTTGATATCTCTGATTTACTGATCGTATCAGATGCGTCTGACCAGTGCATGATGGTTGACATAATAAAAGCTTTGCAACAATTCTACAAGGTAGACTACAGTTGTAAATATCAAGACCACAAGGCTCTAAGAGTTAACTAATTGTGCACAAAATCCCTCTACTACTGAGGAACAGAGCTAGAATTCATGATAACATATTAAGTACATGCAGACCCACACACAGGACTTGAGCAAATGATGGAAGTAGTTGAAGAAAACCTTTGGGTATAGAGTAATGTGACCTGGGTGGTGAATTGGGAGGGTTTTTGATGTGGTCCGAATAATTCCTTCTCTGAAGTTAACCACAATAACAGTTCATTTTGGTTTCTCTGCCAACTATGACTCGCTGGTTACTTCCTTTTCTAGCAGTTGGAATTAAGTGAGCGGTATAAGGTGCCATAAGAGTTCAGAGGAGATTATAGTGTTAGAATATACAGTCTGAAAAGTAAATGCGAACTTGCCCCCTCCCTGAGGCGGCTCTCTTCAATGTTCTGGGATCTCGTGTATGCTCTTTTACTTCATGACAAGGAACAGACTTGGGAATATGAGGGAAAAAGCTGCCATTGTGTGCCAGTAAAGGCCAGATCATTTTAGAAAGTGGAATTCTTATTAAAAGCAAGTGTGTGACTCAGATGTAGTGTCTACTTCAGTTTTCCCTCAAATGTTTGTGGTTTGGTTGTGTTTTGTTTTAGTAATTATATTGTTTTCAAATGAAGAGGTTGGTGTGCACTTGTTGGGAATGGGGGAAGGGGTAATTTGCAGCAGAAAAGACAAGGGTTTCCCAACAGGATGTTGTGGTAACAGGGGGTGCTATTGTTCTAGCTGAATACTTTCTTCAGAATAGGAGACATTCATTCTTTAATTGACCCAAGTTTTAGGAGTCAGATGTTGGGAAGGAGTTTTGTGGTGCCCTTTTGGAACCGATTTAAGTAAACATGGGAGGCTCACAGAGAGTCTACAACCCCTGCCCCCTGAGGACAAGCTCAACTTACCTCACGTTGTGTCATTAGGAAGGTGGCAGTTAGCCACCTTGAGGGATGCATGTCTAGATCTCCATAAATGTGAGGTAACTTTAGAAGAAAAAAGAGAATATGAAGAAGCCCTCTGTCCAGTAGGTATGTTAATAATAATAATAATAAGTAGGAACTCCTCAAAAGGTTAGAGTGACTTGAGAAATTAAATTGGAATGTAGTATCAGTATTGAAGGACCTTTGTCAGAGGAACTTGAGGCAGAAATAGCTGAAGCTGTAGCAAAATAATGTCATTTATCATTCTTATGTAACCATCAGACTCCATGCCTGGAAAGTGGCCAATGTTATACCATCTTTTAGAGGAATGTAGAAAGAAAAAGATTGACCTTCTAAATTATAAGTCACTGAGTCTTGCCTCAATTCCAGAAAAAAGCAAGCAGATTCACGAGAGATGGGAGACAAGCATTTTAGAGAACCCCCAACCGTGTGGCTGTCTACAGGAGACAGGAGCTGGAACTCAGGCTGCAAGAGTAGCTCCTACCACTTTCTTTAGTTCCATTTTGGGATATCAGAAATCAGTTGGAGGATAATGTGGGAACCACTAAATATATTTGTGAAGATTTCATGAAAGCTATTCTGGAGGAAAAAAAAAAAGACAAAAGAAATAGGATGAGGAGGGAGAATTCCAATCTCAGCATTAAATCTATTTAGCAGGCATGAGGCAAAAGGCCAAGATAAAAAACCAAGTTCTGTACAGAAAGAGACTAATAGGATCCCCTTGCATTCAACAGCAGAAGCAGCAATTGGAGGGACGCCTGGGTGGCTCAGTTGGTTAAGCGGCTGCCTTCGGCTCAGGTCATGATCCCAGGGTCCTGGGATCGAGTCCCACATCGGGCTCCTTGCTGGGCAGGGAGCCTGCTCCTCCCTCTGCCTCTGTCTGCCTCTCTGTCTCTCTCTCTCTAAATAATAAATAAATAAAATCTTAAAAAAAAAATAAAAAATAAAAAGAAGTAGCAATTGGAGTGTGCTAATCACTTACATGGAAGAAGTTAATAACCCTGCTGGAAAAAAAAAAAACCAGCCTAAGATATTTCTGCTTCAATGAGACTGGATTCCTGTCTTGGCTTAGGTACCATGGCAAGATTTCAGGGAGGAGACTTATCTGCGGCCACCTATCACATTTTGTTGAAATTCACTATCAAGTTCAAAACTGCCTTTCCTAGGCAGGCCGAGAAGGCTGCTGAATCTTAGCCTTCCGTTCCTCCGGCGTTTGCTGAAAGCCTGGTGCATTCACTGGCACACTGGGCACTGGGGAGGACACAAAAGAAGTAGACAGAATCTCTGCCCCTGCTTGGGAGCATGCAATTTAGTTGGGGAGACGAAACTTAAATACTAGAAGCAATAAATGAAGATTACAAAGCAACCTGCAAGGAAGTGTATAATCATACAAGGCAAATGACACAGATAAGTGTGGAGGGGACCTAGAGGAAAGAGGAATGAGCAAAACAGCAGTGTTAGATGAGCTGGGAAAGGAGTGTTGCCTAGCCGTAGTGTAACCTTTCCGCTGCGTTCTGCAGAAAGCATCAATGAAAAATAACGTGCGGTAGGAAATTCAGAGAGACTACATTGATCTTGTTCTCCTTATCTGCAGTCTGTCTATCACAGATGGAAATTAAATTGATCCAACAGTTTGCTCTCCACAAAGCTATGTTAGTTTCTACCTAGTAATTTATGCTTTTCTTGGTGTTTGCAAATTGATTGCTATTATGGGATGCAGACAAATCTGGGCCTGGATCCAGTAGGTTGGGAGATTATGGGAGTGGGTATGTGCGTGTGCACATGAAATCCTGGAAAAATGGACTCTCATTTCTGTGTATTTCACTCCTTGAATAAAAACATTTTCAGGTTCTTAAAAGCATGTTTAATTACACTCGGATTGCATTTTTAGGGGATGTATCTGCTTTATTTCATATTGCTTCTGACAGGCTCAACCTCCAAACCGCCTTTCATGGCTTTGGAGCCAGACCTTTTGTTTCAAAAAAGCCCCATTCTGAGACTATGATAGATCTCTACTTTTTTTCTTTTCCTTTTGACACAGAAATATGGATGGACATTCATCTAGCTTGGTAAATAAAGTGTTGCTGCTGAAAGGCTTGGGAAAGTATACTTTATTTAAACACACTCAGCTTCATTGTTGCATCTTAATTTTTTTTTTAAAAAGTCCTCCTGAGGATTGTGAAATTCGTTCAAAACAAATTAAAAAGAAAACATTTTCTGTGATTTCTTTATAGATTCTGGACAATCAGGAAGTCCAAGCCACAATGATCCTGCCAAGAATCCTCCAGGTAAATATATGCTCCAAGACGTTTGCGATCTAACATTGTTGGAGAACAAAGGTACCACTGTATAGATAAACACCCCATGATTGGTCAGCTGCCTATTTTTCTCTGGCAGACCGGTATGATCAGGACGGGATGTGATTCTGTGTATAAGGGCGTCATCCGTATTTACCTAACCGCTGCCATTTTAATTTTTGTTGGTGTTTTTTTGAGAAGTGAACGTGCATTGCCCTGGTGCTAAAAATCCTTGGGGCTTAAAAAGCCGAAACACCACTTCATCATTCTTTCAAAACGCACGAGAAAAAGTAAAAATTTCCCTACTCTTATTATAGTTTATCAACTCTCATTACTTTAAAAGGAGGGTTGTGGGGGTGGTTGGTTATGCGTTCAGTGAAGGATTCTTTGCCAAAGAGTTTTTGTTCCATAAAGTTTTTATTGGATTCCAAGAATCAGGAAATAATGAATGTAGGACTTTTCCTTCGGTATAATATATGCCGAATACTCTCTGTATGTTCAGAAGTTGTTCCAGATCTGAAAATGGGCTTTTATAACTTGGCTGTCTTCAGAGTTTTGTTGATTTTAAACCTATTGATTCAGGAGTACTTTGTGGTTTTTTTCCTCATGACTTAAAACTTGTGCAAAGAAGAATTTCTAATATTTCGTTATCAGGAGAATCTCATTTGTACCTGTAACTTGGGTAAAAGAGTGCTCTAAGAATAAACCAACAAAAACAAAACAAAATGAATGCGAAAATCCAAACTCACCATGCATGCCCTCTACTTCCCAAAATAATCTAATCAGGTTGTTTTCATTGAAAATAGACCAAAATCGTTTTGAAAGGTGACAATAAGAGTTTTCTCAGGTAGACTTAGTTTTAGGTCCTTAATTACTTGACCTGCCTTGTCAGAGGGTTTTGCTACTGTGAGGTTGAACTGTCTAAAGAACCCCAAACTGTAAGAAAATATGTCAGACCAGTCTTTAATTTTAAAATGGTGTTAGAAAGATACAGTAAGTAAATATGCAAATAAAAATGCAAAGTCAAGGCAATATAGTTTTTCTTTCTGAGTCTTGCCTATATTTTGCTCTTTATTTTTATCTTAAAAAAACTGTATTTTTCAAATACATATTAACTTACTCTGTATTGTACAAAACCTGTTTGGCGAAAGTAGCTGATACTTCAAAGATTCAAAGTTTTAATTTAGATTGAAAAATGTATGCTAACTTCATTTGTCCCTACTTTGATCACAATCATTCAAAATTAATACAGATTAATAACAAAACATGCAAAAAACAGAACAATTTTAAATATAATTTCCAGTTAAATTTATTACTCTATTTTTTGTGTTGGTGGGAGAGTGGAATCAAAAAGACTATTTCGAACGTAATAAGTTTTGTCAGTTTTCTGAAGTTGAGGGTCACCTGGGTGGCTCAGTCCTTTAAGCGTCTGCCTTTGGCTCAGATCATGATCCCAGGGTCCTGGGGTCGAGCCCCACGTCCCTCCTCAGTGGGAGTCTGGGAGTCTGCTTCTCTTTTCTCCCTGGCGCTCCCCCTGTTTTTACTTCCTCTCTCTCTCTCTCTGTCAAATAAATAAATAAAATCTTTTAAAAAAGGCAAAAATTTCCTGAAGTTGGGAAAATTTCAATAGGTTATCCTTTTAACTTTACTAAGATTTCTTCTTTTTACTTGAGTAATAGTTTCCCTGTGTAGCATAATAACCCAATGTGAATTGTGTTCAAACACTTTTTAAAAGCTTCCTCACTCATTTTAGAAAGAATGGGGTAGGGGAGGGTAGTTAATAGAAAAAGAGTTGATAAGTAATGTAAGTCAATCAGGCTAAAACAAGGGGTATGTTCTTTGCATTGGAAATTCATAAAGCTGTTATTGTTTGAAATGCACTTCTGAACATGTACAGAATTACACTCACTTAAAAATGTTCTCTACTTAAGCTGAATGAATAATTGTTGAATAGTTGTATAATGCCAGAATTTGATTTTTCAGTATTTGTCAAGAAGCTTGGTTCAGTTTTTCTTTTGCTACATTCAGTGTAGCATCTCTTAATTCATCTGTTTGCATATAATACGACAAACAGAAATAATCAAGGTAGAAGCCTTCTAATTTTTTTCCTTTTCAAATTTTCCTTGGAATACAAATCTTTTTGAGATCAATATCTTAAAATTGGGATGTTGTAGATCATATTACGATTAGTTGAATGTTGTATATCCATACATGGTACATCAATTGCCAGTTTTTCAGTTAGAAAATAATAGAACATATATAATTTCAAAATTAAATGGAAGAAATATAGAATTTTTTTTGGTGATCCAGAAGCATGCCACCATTTTAACATATGTTGTGTATCATTGTATTATGGACTTCAGTATAAAGATTGTTAAGGAATCCCATTTGATGAAAGTTGAGAGTTTGTTCTGCAGTAACTTGAAATAAATCAAGCCACTAGAAATGGAGAACGGCATCTAATTTGAAATGTGAAAAATCAGAACTTATTAAGGTTTTTGTTTTGTAGTCAATTGGAATAAATTAAACATACTATTAAAAACTCTTTTCATGGGACACCTGGGTGGCTCATTTGGTTAAGTGTCTGACTTGATTTTGGCTCAGGTCATGAAATCAAGTCCCTCATCAGGCTCTGGGTTGAGTGTGGACCTACTTAGGTCCTCTCCTTCTGCCCCTCCCATGCTTGTGTGTGTGCTCTTTTTCTCACACTTTCTCTCTCAAGGGAAAAAGAGGAAAGAAAAGAAAAGAAAAAAAAGCTCTTTTCTTGAATATAAGCACGTTTGGGATTTTAGAGCATAATTTATCTTTTGGAGGCTTTTTTCATCACTGTCTTCTAGCTTTGGCTGAAATATGAAATCTCTTACTTTTCAGATTCAGTATCTCAAAAAGGCACAATGCATTCATGGGGAAATTCAATCTACTACCATAAACAATAAGAGAATCAAATCACTTTGCTGCTTGTATTGTTATAACAAAGGGAAGTTAAACTTTGGGAAAAGATCACTTCGAGGGCTAACACTTTCTTATCACCAGTAGTTTTCCACCGGGAGATGGGCAACCCATAGACATGGCTACCATCTACTTCCCAACAGCTTGGGAGCGATGGCAAACATTCCAGCTCTTTTGGAGGTAGAAGCTCTGTGAAATCTATTCCCCTGCTGTTAACATGAAGGTGGATGCCATTCAGTCATTCTATGAGTACAGATGCATGTGTCTTTATTGCACTTCCTTATACTATTTGTGATTTCGTATTTTGTTTTTATTCTTTGTTACATGGTGGGGATGGGCATTGTCATCTTTTCAAGTCTAAGGGGCCTTAAAATTCTGATGGTGCCCAAGTAGGGCACTGTTACTTTAGTCAAGAGGCACTAGACCACTTCTTTTTTTTTCTTAATGATACACATTTCTTCATTTCCTTTGATTTTGATACAGTCGGAAGTTATATGTTTATATTTCATATATTATATAATGTTATCATATATGTTAACATATTATATTATACAATATATATAATAAATATATTGCACATACCAGAGAGATCATATGATATCAGTCTTTCTCTGTCTGACTTCTTTCAGTTAGCATAATATCCTTAAGAGCCATCCATGTTTTTTGTAAATAGCAAGATTTCATCCTTTTTTATGGCTGAATAATATTCCATATATGTACTCCCATTTATATACACACACCACATACATATTATATTTATATTTACATACCACATTTTCTTTATCCTTTCATTCATTGTTGGAGACTTAGGTTATTTTGATATCTTGGCTATTATAAATAATGCTACATGAACATTAGGTATATTTATCTTTTTAAATTAGTGTTCTTGCTTTTTTTTTTTTTAAAGGTTTTATTTACTTATTTGACAGACAGAGATCACACAAGTAGGCAGAGAGGCAGACAGAACGGGGAGGGGAGAAGAGCAGAGAGCCCATCCCCGTCGAGCAGAGAGCCCGATGTGGGACTCGATCCCAGGACCCTGGGATCATGACCCAAGCCGAAGGCAGCGGCTTAACCCACTGAGCCACCTAGGTGTCCCTGTTCTCATTTTTTTTAACAAAAACCCAGAAGTAGAATTGCTAGATCATGTAGAGTTATATTTTTAGTTTTTTTAAGGAGTCATACTATTTTCCATAGTGGCTACTCCAATTTACCTTCCCACCAACAACTGTAGTAGGGTTCCCTTTTCTCCAGAGGCTTGCAAAAACTTATCATTTCTAGTCTTTTTGGTAATAACCATTCTAACATTTTAACAGGTATGAGGTTTTGATTCGCAGTTCCTTGATGATTAATAATGTAGAGCATGTTGGCCATCTGTATGTCTTTTTTGCAAAATGTCTATTTAGATCCTCTGCCCATTTTTTTAATCAGATTTTTTTTGCTAATGAGTTGTATAAATTCTTTATATATTTTGGATATTAACCCCTTATCAAGTATATGATTTGCAAATATTTCTTCCATTCAGTAGGTTTCCTTTTCCTTCTCTTAAAGGTTTACTTTCCTATGCAGAAACTTTTTAGATTGATATAACCCCACTTGTCTATTTTTGCTTGTATTGTTTTTGCTTTTGATGTCAGATTAAAAAAATTATTGCCAAAACTGATGTCAGAGAGCTTATTGCCTATGTTTTCATCTAGAAGTTTTATGGTCTTAAGCCTTACATTTGAGTTTTTAATCTATTTTGAGTTAAGTTTTGTGTTTGGAGTGGATAATGGTCTAGTTTCATTGTTTTGGATGTTATGGTGCAATTCCCAACACCATTTTTTGAAAAGACTGTCCTTTTCTCATTGTGTGTACTTGGCTCCTTTATCATAAATTAATTGACTATAAATGTCTGAGTTTATTTCTAGGCTCCCTGTCCTATTCCATTGATCAGTGTATGTGATTTTATACCAATACCACACTGTTCTTGTTAGTATAGCTTTGTAATATAGTTTGAAATCAAGGCATACGATGCCTCCAGCTTTGTTCTTTCTTAAGATTGCTTTGGTTATTTGGAATCTTTTATGGTTCCATACAAATCTTAGGACTGTTTATTCTATTTATGTGAAAACTGCCATTGGAATTTTGATAGTGATTGTGTTGATTCTGTAGGTTGCCTTGGGTAATATGAACATGTTAACAATATTAATTCTTCCAATCCATGAGCATGGAATATTTTTCCATTTATTTGTTTCTTCATCTACATCTTTTATTAATGTATTTTAGTGTTTAGTTACAGGTCTTTCACTTCTTTTGATAAATATTCCCTAGGTGTTTAAAAAAATTTTTGAGGGGGCGCCTGGGTGGCTCAGTGGGTTAAAGCCGCAGCCTTCGGCTCAGGTCATGATCTCAGGGTCCTGGGATCGAGCCCCGCATCAGGATCTCTGCTCGGCAGGGAGCCTGCTTCCCTTCCTCTCTCTCTCTGCCTACTTGTGATCTCTGTCAAATAAATAAATAAAATCTTTAAAAAAAAATTTTTTTTTGATGCAGTTGTAAACAGGATGTCTTTCTTTCTTTCTTTCGTTCTTTCTTTAGCATGGAGGAGGGGCAGAGAGAGAGGGAGAACAAGAATCTGTTTTTTTTTTTTTATTAAACATATAGTGTATTATTTGCTTCAGGGGTACAGGTCTGTGAATCATCTGTCTTATACAATTCACAGTGCTCACCATAGCACATACCCTCCCCAATGTCCATAACCTAGCCACCCCATCCCTCCCTGCCCCCACACCCCCCAGCAGTTTGTTTCCTAAAATTAAGAGTCTCTTATGGTTTGTCTCCCTCCTTGGTCCCATCTTGCTTAATATTTTTTTCCCTTCCTACCCCCATGGTCCCCTTCCCTGCCTCTCAAATTCCTCATATCAGAGAGATGATATGATAATTTTCTTTCTCTGATTGACTTATTTCGTTTAGCATAATACCCTCTAGTTCCATTCACATCATTGCAAATGGCAAGATTTCATTATTTTTGATGGCTGCATAGTAGAGAACAAGAATCTTAAGCAGGCTCCATACCCAGCACAGAACCCAACATGGGGCTCAATCTCAGAACCCTGAGATCATGACTTGAGCTGAAATCAAAAGTGAGACACTTAATTGACTGAGCCACCTAGGCCTCTAAACAGAATGTTGTCTTAATTTCTCTATTATTATTATTATTCTCCTCTCTTATTAATGTACAGTGATACAACAGATTTTTGACGTTGTTTCCTACAACTTTAATGAATTTATTTGTTCTATCAGTTTTCTGATGGAGTCTTTAGGGTTTTCTCTATATATAATGAGTCACCTACAAATAATGACTGCTTTCTTTTTTCTATCTACCTTTCTTCCTTCCTTCCTTCCTTCCTTCCTCTCTTTCTTTCTTTCTTCTCAATTTGGATGACTTTTATATATTTTTCTTGCCTAAGTCCTCTGGCCAGGACTTCTGATATTATGTTAAATAAAAATGGTAATAGTGGGTATCCTTATCTATTTGCTGATCTTAGAGGAAAAGCATTCAGGTTTTCACCACCAAGTATGATTCTAGCTGTGGACTTGTCATATACGGCCTTTATTATTTTGAGATATGATCTGTAAAGCCCATTTTGTTGAGAGTTTTTATCATAAACAGATGTTGAATTTTGTCACGTTTTTCTGCATCTATTGAAATGGTTATATGATTTATAAGCTTCATTTTGTTAATGTGGTGTATCACATTGACCAATTTGCCACTGTTGAACCATCCTTCTATCTCTAGGATAAATCCCACTTGATCATTGGATATGATCCTTTTAATGTATTGTTGAATTTCATTTGCTAATATTTTGTTGAGGATTTTTGCATTTATGTTCACAGAAATATTGGTCTGTAATTTTCTTTTTCTGTGACATCTTATCCTGGTTTCAGTGTTAGGGTAAAGCTGGCCTCATAAAATGAATTTGAACGAGTTCCCTCCTTTTTTATTTTTTTGAAACAGTTTGAGAGAGATTATGGTTTTTGTTTGTTTTTGACTGGTAGAGTTCACCAGTGAAGTTGTCTGTCCTGGACTTTTGTTTGTTGGGAGGTTTTTGATACAAGTAAGGTTATCTCCTTACTTGTAATTGGTCTGTTTAGATTTTCTATTTCATCATGTTCATGGTAGGTTGTATGTTTCTGTGGATTTATCCACTTTTTCGAGGTTATTCAGTGTGTTAGCATATACCTTTTTGTAGTAGTCTTTTATTATTTCTGTGATATCAGTTGTAACATTTTCTTTTTCATTTCTGAATTTATTTATTTGAGCCCTTTTTCTTGGTGAGTCTAGATAAAGTTTTGTCAATTTCATCTTTTCAAAAAACCAGCTCTTAATTTCATTTATTATTTTTATTGCCTTTTTAGTCTCTGTTTCATTTATTTCTGCTCTCATCTTTGTTATTTCTTTCCTTCTGTTAACTTTGGGCTTTGTTCATTTTCTTGTTCCTTGAAGTGTAAAGATAGGTTGTTCATTTGAGACATTTCTTGTTTTGTGAGGTAAGCGTTTATTGCTAAGAACTTGCCTTAAAGGGGTGCCTGGGTGGCTCAGTGGGTTAAAGCCTCTGCCTTCAGCTTGGTCATGATCCCGGGGTCCTGGGATCGAGCCCCACATCAGGCTCTCTATTCGGCGGGGAGCCTGCTTCCTCCTCTCTCTCTGCCTGCCTCTCTTCTTACTTGTGATCTCTGTCTGTCAAATAAATAAATAAAATCTTTAAAAAAAAAAAAAAGAACTTCCCTTATAGAACTGCCTTCGCAGGATCTCATACATTTTGATAAGTTTCATTTCCATTTTCATTTGCTGTAAGGTATTTTTTTTAATTTCTCTTATCATTTCTTCTTTACCCATAATAGTATATGTTTACTATAGTAATCAGCTGAACTTGCATTTAAGAAATTCTTTAAATCATAAAAATTTTATAGTCAATCTGTCCCCAACTTTATTTTATAGGTACAGAGATTAAAGCCAACAGAGGGTTGTCGTGGAACTAATGAAAACCAACCAAATAATTATTGATAAAATTAATTTAGCATCTGTAGCTGTAGTTATCATCTGTGGGAATCAGTATGGAAGCCCATATTTGCTTGACTTCTTTTATTTTTTAACTTAGAATTTGGAACAAACTTTACTCTCTTAATAGTTATAGAAGTAATACAATGTTTTTCTTTATTTGTATGTGAAGGCAAATACATTTTTAGATTCTGAAAGAGTCTACAGAACATGTTTTATTTTCGAATATGATGTTCAAAGCCAAGGAAAAGAAATTCTACTCTGATTTTTAAAGATCATAGCTCATTTAATTCTCAGTTAATAAGTTCATACCCATTTATTCTCATATTTTCATTTATTGCAGCCACAAGAATAAAAACTTTTATAGAGGAAAATACATTATTTCATGATACTTAGTAGTAATTTTAAACTTTGGCATTAGACAATATGCAACTGACTATAAACAGGCTTTCTGTTCTTGGAAGTATAAATAGAAAGACATTAAAAGGATTGGTTAAATGTGGTAAGACTTGACATCGTAGGTAAACCTTTTATGTAATTTTAGAATGAGGTCTGTGCAAGTCAGTGCAAAAATAAAAGGATTTTTTTCTAACAGATTTTGTTTCAGAAACAGTTTTCTTTTTTATCCTTTAATTTTTTTCAAGGCATCACAAAGTTCCTAAATGTTCAAATTTAGGATAGAATTCAGAGTAAAGGAGTAAAAGATTAAGAATGTGTTTTCTTGCTTGGCAAATTACTCTTAAAAAATGAGACGGGCACATAGCCCTCAGCTCCTTAGTTTTATAGGCTGCATATAGGTGATTGTATATAACCCACTCCTCAAAAATTGATCTATATAGCAGTTAGCACCATGCCCAGCCTCTGTAATGGTTCTAGCCTAATCACTCATAATATTAATTTTGGGCAGAAAAAGACAATTTGGGAATATCTTATGAGGTCATGAAGGAGATTTTTCCATATCTCCTTGACCACCTACCTTGTTAGACAATAAATAATACTGAGTACCCACTAGTTGCTGGATTCAGAATTTAATATTACATTCCCAGAGACAAGGCGTAGGTTGAGTCAGCGCTAAATGAGTTGAGATAGCCATTTGCCTTGGGGGAATTGGAAATATACATCACTCTACACCAAGAACAATGAACATCCCAGAATTAGCTGTCTGTAGGTGGATTATTCAGTTACAGACATTTAATGAGCATCTATTTTGTTCATGGCACTAGGCTAGATGCTGTAGAAGGTAAAATGGGGGATGATTTTACAGTGGTTTTACATTACAAACGAAGCTTGCTTTCCACAAACTTTTCTGTTCATTTAATACGTGTGCTATTTTATATATGTCCTGAAGACTGATGTTACTCAGCGTGACAACTCAAGTGTCATGGGAGTTCAAAGTTGTGAAATACTGTTTCCAACTGTCAGAGGGAACGTGGGGAAGTGGGAAGAACATGAACCTCGGAATTAAATTTTTCCACTGAATCAAGGCTCCATGTTTTACCATGATCATGGGGCCCATGAGGAGCCTGAGCATGTCAGCCAACTTCTCTGAACTCAGCACAATTATATCCACACCAATTGTAAGCATCGGATGGAGGGGGAGGAGTAGGGGGACATACTTGACAAGTAGCAGGTACTTGACAGAAGTGAGGGCTTTTTCATCCTACTTTCTCTTCTAGCTGGGCTGATCAAGAAGGCTTCCTACAGGAAGTATCATTTGCTGTGGATCCAAATAGAAATTCATTGATTTTTTTTTTTAACATTGCACTCCTCTAAAACTTTAAGATGACATAGACAAAGTTACAGATCAAGATAAGATCTGAGGCAAAGAAAGAGATATTTTCAAGTCTTTTGATGGGATAGGATGATAGTTTTTAGGTAGTCAATTTTGTTCTAAGGTTTTTGACATCAAAGGAAATGTGTATGAAATTTTGTTACATGGTTTATAAGAGTGACATGAGAAAGAGTACAAATGTATCATTAGTGATTGCTTTTCCCTTGGCAACATTTTGTATCTTAGTCCCTTGTATTCACATCCTATAAAGATTTTTCCCACTTACCTTTTTATAGTGGTCCTACTTTCTGAAGCCACTAACTTTTCTGTCTCCATTGAAAATTTTCTGTATGCCTTATTCTTCCTGTCTCTCTGTAGATATTTCCTTTATCCTATTAACTCATTCCTGGCAACTTATTTCTTACTTTAAAAAAATATATTATTTATTTGACAGACAGAGAGAGAGATCACAAGTAGTCAGAGCAGCAGGCAAAGAGAAGGGAGGAAGCAGGTTCCCCGCTGAGCAAAGAGCCCGATGTGAGGCTTGATCCCAGGACCCTAAGATCATGACCTGAGCCGAAGGCAGAGGCTTAAGCCACTGAGCCACCCAGGTGCCCCAACTTATTTCTTACTTAAAAAATGCATGTTTTGGTCCTCATTCAGACACCTCATTCAACCAAGAGTCCCATCCCTCTCTTCTTATGAAAAAGACTTAACTTCTCCTGCAACTCGGCTTCTGTATCCACTCAAAATGAGTTTCATTAAATTCATGTCTTATTTATTCATTTTCATTTATTATTATTTCATTTATTTTCATTTATTCATGACTTTTACGATCTGACTCCAGTGCCTCTTTTCCATTCTATTTCTGCTTCCATGTTTTCTAATAGTATTTATTTGATTTAATTGACCATGCTCTACTTACAGTGTTCCTTTGCCTTTTTAAAAGTTTTATTTTGTTATAATAAGAATACTTAACATGAGATTTGCCCTCTTAAGAAATTTTTAAGTGAATATAGTTACAGCGTTGCCCAATGGATCTCTAGGGCTTAATTCATCTTGCTTAACTGAAACTTTACTCCTGTTGATTAGCAACTCCCCCTTTCCCCTTCACCCCAACCCCTAGCAACCACCTTTCCACTGATTGTATGATGTTGATTACTTTAGATACCAAACATAGGTGGAATCAAGAGGCAGTTGTCTGTCTGTGACTGGTTTATTTCACTTAACATAGTATCTTCAATATTTGCAAACGACATATCAGATAAAGGGCTAGTATCCAAAATCTACAAAGAGCTTGGCAAACTCAACACCCAAAGAACAAACAATCCAATCAAGAAATGGGCAGAGGACATGAACAGACATTTCTGCAAAGAAGACATCCAGATGGCCAACAGACACACGAAAAAGTGCTCCACATCACTGGGCCTCAGGGAAATACAAATCAAAACCACAATGAGATACTACCTCACACCAGTCAGAATGGCTAAAATGAACAAGTCAGGAAATGACTGATGCTGGCGAGGATGTGGAGAAAGGGGAACCCTCCTACACTGTTGGTGGGAATGCAAGCTGGTACAACCACTCTGGAAAACAGCATGGAGGTTCCTCAAAAAATTGAAAATAGAGCTACCTTATGACCCAGCAATTGCACTACTGGGTATTTACCCTAAAGATACAAACGTAGTGATCCAAAGGGGCACGTGTACCCGAATGTTTATAGCAGCAATGTCCACAATAGCCAAGTTATGGAAAGAACCTAGATGTCCATCAACAGATGAATGGATAAAGAAGAGGTGGTATATATATACAATGGAATACTGTGCAGCCAACAAAAGAAATGAAATCTTACCATTTGCGACGACATGGATGGAACTAGAGCGTATTATGCTTAGCAAAATAAGTCAACTGTAGAAAGATAACTATCACATGATCTCCCTGATATGAGGAAGTGGAGATGCAATGGGGGTGGGGGTTAAGGTGGTAGGAAAAGAAAAAATGAAACAAGATGGGATCGGGAGGGAGACAAACCAAAAGAGACTCTTAATGTCATAAAACAAACTGAGGGGGGTGGGGGGGAGAGGGGTTGGGAGAGGGTGGTGGGGTTACGTTATATGTTTAAATAAAGCTTAAATAAAAAGAAAAAAATCTAAAAAAAAACATAGTATCTTCAAGGTTCATTCATTTGTTGCATATTGCAAAATCTTTTTTTTTAGAAGCTGATTAGCATTCCATTGTATGCATATAGCATGCTTTTGTGTTTTTTTTTTTGTTTTTTTTTTAAGATTTTATTTATTTATTTGACAGAGAGACACGGCAAGGGAGGGAACACAAGCAGGGGCAGTGGGAGAGGGAGAGAAACAGGCTTTCCGCTGAGCAAGGAGCCCCATCCCAGGACGCTGGCATCATGAGCTGAGCCGAAGGCAGACACTTAACAACTGAACCACCCAGGCGCCCCTATTTATCAATGGAGATCTAGGCTGTTACCACATCTTGGCTATTAAGACTAATAGTGCTCTGATGAATATGGGAATGCAGATATCTCTTCAAGATCCTGATTTCAGTTCTTTTGGATCAATACCCAAGAGTAGGATTGCTGGGTCGTATGTAGTTTTATTTTTAATTTTTTTGAGGAACGTCCACACTGTTTCCTATCGTGGCCTCACCAGTTTGCATTCCCACCACCAGTGTACAAGGACTCAGACTGTCCACATTTTCCACAACACTTGCTGTCTTTTCTGTACTTGGTAGTAGTTGTCCCAATAGGTGTGAAGTGATATCTCATTGTGATTTGTATGTGCATTCCCTGAGCTTTTTTCTTTGGTTTATTTATTTTTTTTTTTTGAAGACTTATTTATTTATTTTAGAAAGAGTACGTGAGTGAGCACACATGCATGAACAAGGGAGGGGCAGAGGGAGAGAGAGAGAGAGTGAGTCCTCAAGCTGACTCTCCACTGAGCGTGGAGCTGGTTCTGGGGCTCGATCCCATGACCCTGAGATCATGACCTGAGCCCAAATAAAGAGACAGACGCTTAACGGACTAAGTCCCCTGGGCGTCCCCTGAACACTTTTTCATATGCCAGTTGGCCATTTGTTCATCTTCCTTACAAAAAAGTCTATTCAGATCCTTAGCCCATTTTTCAATCAGGTGCGTGGCTGTGTTTGTTTTGTTTTGCTTCCAACCTGTAGGAGTTTCTTTTGTAGTTTGGAGACGAATCCCTTCTCGGATATATGGTTCGCAGCTGTTTTCTTCTGTTCTCTAGGTCACAGTTTCACCCTTTTGCTTGTTTCCTTTGCTCTGCAGAAGCTTTAGTTTGATACGGTTTCGGTTGTTTTTTGTTTTTTTGCTTTTGTTGCCTGTGCTTTTGAAAACAGGGCCTTCCCCTTGTCATCCAGGAACCATTATGTTTTCTGTCCGTTGCTTCTTCCCTTTACTTCACCAGATTTTTATCTTGAGTTCTCTGTATGTTTTCAGTCCCCCTTGTGACTCTAAGTTCATTCGCCTTTTGTTATTCTTAGATATGCGCCTTTGGGACAGATCTCCCTCCTCTGGTTTCATGTGCCCAGCTACTTTTGGACAGCGTTCCCTCTATGCCCCGTGGGTAGCTCAGATTTAGCTTTTCCAAAATTCAATTCACTTTCTTTTCTCCCAGACTTGAGGTTTTCTCCGAATGAGATATTGGGGGCCAGAGCCCTTGGTTAGAGTAGCCCGGGGGTCCTTCTCATCGGGACCCTGCTCGTCACCCTCCTGTACTCCAAAGTCTCTTGAATCCACCAGCCCTGCCCACATCCCGTTACACTTATTTGAGCTCCAGACTTTATTTTTTGTCCATAATTGTGCAAAAACCCTATGCCTGCCTCCATTCTGTCCTTGTTATGTCTTTCTCTAATCTTAGGTATAAATATTTTTTTATAAAACTTAAGTTTGACTTTTTGAAAAACTCCCGATATCTCGCTGCCTGGGTCCCATCTTCTGCGTCACGGATTGAAATGCTATTCAGTATCAGATATCAAGTTCCATTCCTTTCCTTTTCTTTCTTGAACTGTGCTCTTTCCTTTGCCAGGACTGCTGCATCTACCCCACAAAGTCTTAATTATCCTGTAGGTCCAGACTCTCCCATGCATCATACCAGACTCTCGCAGGCAGGGCTGGACACTCCTGTTTCGGTTACGATTGCTGCTTTGCGTCATGCTTATATTTGCTTACACATCTCCCCCTTCCCAAGTAGACAGTTACATTTTCTAAAGGAATAATTGGCTACTGTAATCCAATATCATCATCATTTTCTTCTCCTCCTCCTCCTCCTTCTTCTTCTACTTTTGCTTGGCACACTCAAGAAAGCAGAGGATGCCGATGCTTATAACATTGCTAATTCAGTGTCTTCACTTGACTTATGAAAACAGGGCAAAGAGAAAAAGGGATTTGCCCACAGGTCCAATTAGTTATTGGCAAATGGAGGCCAAAGCTCACATTTTTTCATGGATCTAAACCTTAAGACAGTAGTAACCCCACTATGTCATTCATACTTTTTTCCTTGCCTCTCCTCCCCTGCAGCTGGTAAATAATACAATTGACTCTGGTACAAGGCCTTGTGAAAAAATGAATTTTAGCCTCATCTGTGCTTGGCCTGAGTGTTTATGAGCGTGCACTGCCACACAGAGAAAGAAATGAGAAATCCTGGTGTTGAGGTCCTTTCGCAGACTGAGTCACTCCCAGTGACTGCCACACTTGAGTCCCCGGAGGCAGCTGTAACAGCTGTAGCTTCTGGGACAAGGGGCAGTGGGCAGAGGGGGAGCAGACGATGGAGGTGAATCCTGACCGACAGTGGCCTGGGTGGGAATGAGCTTGGGGAGAGATGTTAGTGGAGAGTTCCTGAGGCTGTGGAGTCAGGACACTGATGCAGGAAGGAGGGGCTCTCTGCCAAGTTACTCCAGTTGCTAGAGCCCTATAGCCCCTATCTTGTCTTCTGCTCCATCTTTTCTTGAGGTTCTTTTTTTTTTAATTTTTAAAAGATTTTATTTATTTATCTGACGTACAGAGATCACAAGTAAGCAGAGATGCAGGCAGGGTGGGGGAGGGGCGAAGCAGGCTCCCCGCTGAGCACAGTCCGATGTGGCGCTCGATCCGAAGACCCTGAGATCATGAGCTGAGCTGAAGGCAGAGGCTCAACCCACTGAGCCACTCAGGCGCCCCTCTTCCGAAGGTTTTCAGGGTTTGCATTTGTACAGGTACAGGGGACCACTTGGTACATAGTCACAAGGGTAATTTAAACACATCAAATGCTCTTCTCTCACAACGCTCCAAGGGAAAGGACTAGCCTAGCTAGCCCAACTTTTGTTTGTCCCTAGCCTTCCAACTGTATTGCAGGACCTTGTGGTATCTGAAATGATATAAAGTAACTTGGAGGGCAAGCGAAATTTCAATATGTTGTTGTGGGTGCTGACGTCATTTTACACCTAGTTCCAGAGAAGTTTTAAGAGGCCTTGCACCTGAACGGGTTGCAAATTGTAAAATTTTAAAAGATGTTGGTGTACCATATTTTTCTTCCCTTGGATTCCCTATGGGGGGCAGGGGGTGTGGGTCCCCTTCTGAAAGAGGTGTCCATCTTGACGACCCTGGGTTAGGCTGTGAGCGCACCCACCACCCAAGGCTCATGACTCAAGTATCTCAGGCTCTTTTTACAATGATTCCCTGCATCTAAAGTTTTCTCTCCATTTAAATTCTTGTCCCTCTCCATATTTACAAGGCCTGCTTTTGCAGCATATGGCTACAATTTAATAATGCAAAGCGTTTTCCTCCTCACAGCTGGAAAGCTGGGATTGTTCTATATCAGACATTGAGTGGACTTGCTCCAGGCCAGTTAAAATCATTTGAACTCGGCAGAAGCTAAGCTTGCTGGACGTATTGTCCCATACAAAGGCACCCAGGGGAACTGATTGCCTATTAGAGCATCATGCTTGGAAAGAGGGATCGATTCTATGCTAATATATTGCAAGCAGAATAAAATATGAAGCAGAAAGATATATAGCTATCCAAGTTGTAATCTGTTTCTACCTTACAGAAGAAGAATGTGGTTTCAAGTTAGCAGGCAAAAATCCTATTGAAGTTTCAGTTCTTTGTTTTTCTGGATTATAAAAGAGTGACAAGGTATCAAGCAATTTCAGCAAGTACTTTTGCGTGGCAATTTGAGTCTTGTTGGCTTTTGCCTAATGCCTTGGAAGATAGAAGAATTTAAGAAAAATATTAGGTTTCGGTTTTCAACGTTATTTTAAATTTTGGGGGGTCTTTTGACTTGTTCACTGGTCTTTGGGGACCATGCACTCTTTTATTTTATTTTACATAATAGAACTAAGAACATACTTCTCTTCCCACTGAAGTATTTCTGATTCTTGAACCCAACAGGGATGTTCCCTTTCCAACCCATCCCCACCCCTTAAGCATGTTCATGTCCCCAGGACATTCAGGAAGAATACAGAAAAACCACTTGACTTGCAGATTTGATCTTGTCATCATTAAAATATCACATGCATTTGTTAATGAAACAAACAGGGACACGATGGAGTTTCTTTTTTCATAAATTGTATGGTTTTATTTATTTGAAATGTCTGGAATAGGCAAATCTATAAAGGCAAAGTACATTAGAGGTTGTGAGGAGCTTGGAGTTGTGGGAAATGGGCACGTGACCACTAACGGGTATGGGGTTTTTTTGTGAGGTGATGAAAATGTTCTGGAATTAGGTGATGGTTGTACAACTCTCTGAATATACCCCAAACCACTGAATTGTACACTTTAAAATTGTATGTGAATTATATCTCAATAAAGCTGTAGTTTTTTGTTTGTTCAAAGTTTTTATGAGCCATTGGCAGAAAAGGGTTTGGAACTCAAGGCTAGGAGAGATATTTGGGGGTTCTTAACCCAGGAATCAGTGACCTCAAAGGATCAAGGAAGGGGCTCCAGGGATCCCCGGCATAAGCAAGTCACATGGCAAATGGTATAGGTGTTGTACACATGCATTTCTCTGGGCTGCATTACATCTCGTTGAGGTCCCTTATTCTGGCAAAGTATGGATGACAAGTGACAGGTTGTATTATAAGATACTGATTCCATTTTTTTTTTTTTTTGGTGGCAATTTTTTTTAATGTAGTGGATTTTTAGTTCAAAATTGGGTATTTTGGATTGCTGTCATTTTCTGAATTGGACTACTTTCTGTGCAGAACGTTGCTGCACAGATGATAAGTAAGTAAGCAAGGAATAGAAGAATGTCTTCTTCATTAAGACAAATAAAGCATTCTGTTGTTTTATACTTACTATGTCCTCGCCGATATCTGGAAAGAGTCCATATAAATTACATTACTTTGCATAGCCTTGGCAGGTGAAGAAGGGATTATCTACAAGTTCTTGAGAGAACATGTAGAAAGAGAAGCAGAAGGAGAAGGAAAGGCCCCTGGTGGGGTTACTCTTACGGCAGATGAGGAAGGCAAAACATTTTAAAAAGAAGGTAGTTGGTGCTAAATCTTAATATATTGTGATTCTCTTAAATATATTTACACTGTGTCTTTTTAACTAGAACACCTAGATTATTGTAGTAATTTTCCTAATCTGTGTAGCTCATATTTTTGCCTCAGGTCCTAATCCCTGTGAAAATCCATTGTAGGCTCATGGTGATTTCCATAATGTGCAAATCTGATTATTATACTTCCCTCCATATATGTTTCGAAAATGTCCACTCTAGGCTAAGCCTAATCTATAGCATGGCATCTAGCTAGCTAGCCCTTTATGACATGGTCCTGCATGTTCCTTTCACTGCACACATGGACCTTGCCTTTAGCCTTAGCCTTAGCCATGTTGCTTGTGTCTCTATCCATGCAGTACGTGTGCCTAGAAGGTCTGTACTTTCTTGACACCTCATCAGTGAGACATCTCCAGGCCCTCCCTTTAGCACAGTTTACAATAATAGCATTTATTGCATTTTTTTACCACTAATTTCTTGTCTGTTTCCCTTCGTGGATTCTGGACACCTTCAGGTGAGAACAGTAAGCTTCCATTTGTACATTTAACATCTAAGCAAATACCTGGCCAGAGAAAATGTTCAGCAGTGTTTAGAATCTATGAGGTGGAGGCTTAGACCAGTAGTATACTAAATAAATTGTAACCTGCTTGTTCAGTAATGAGACCATGTCCATCCCTACAGCTTGACCTGAGCCAGAAAAAGCCTGGTGTTTCATAGACACAGAGACAGTGGGTCTCTTCTGCCTTGTGGACACACCACCCCTTAGACTTGAATGTCTGGGGACATTACAAACTCCTAACTTTGTGTGGCATGGTCTGAAGAATTTTGTAGGGATGTATCAGACTGAGAATTGTAGCACCCCAATATAATTACTGATTCAGAATACCAGTCTCAGATGAATCAAATGTTTTGCCTCACCATCTGATGAATTGTGAAGAAGGCCTTCTTGCTATTTTTATGCTTTTGCTTAGTGAGTATACTTTAATGGTGTTAGAGTTTACATGATCATGAGTGAGGGAACAGGTAAGATCTTTCTAGAAGTTGCAAAAAATATGTGACTGATTAAATGGAATGTTTTGGACTCATTTGTGATTTTTTGTGTGTGTGATGTGGAAATAATGATACTTTGAAAATTTGGACACTACTATATATAGATCACTTGCTCAGGGTCATTTTTTTCTTTATTGAGGTGTAATTGATATACAACATATTATATAACTATCTACAGTATATATAGACCTACACACAAACACACACACACACACATAAAGGGAAGAAAAGGAAAGAATATATATTTTATATACATAAATATATAAATACACACACACACACACACACACATATATATCTCACCATAATCAAGATGATGAGCATTTCCATCAATCGCAGAAGTTTCCTCTGACCACTTTATTATCTATTCCTTTCTCTACCCTTTGTCCTCAGATGACCTCTCATCTGCTTTATATCACTCTAGATGACTTTACATTTCTAGAATATTATATAAATATATCCTTTGTATAAATATACCCTTTTTTGTCTGGATTCTTTAGTATAGAATAAAGACTTTGATTTATCCATGTGATTACATTTGTCAATGATTTATTTGTTTTTATTGCTGAGTACTATCCCATTATATAGATACACCACATATAGTGTGACATAAGGGTTGATATCCTTTTTAAAGGTTGTTATCCTTTTTAAAAAAAAATATAGATATCCAGTTAATCCAGTACCATTTGTTTAAGAGATATTTTTTTTCTCCACTGAATTGCAAGCTACTTATCCAGTAGCAACAATGATACATTTATTTGTCTGTTTCTGGTCCATCCCACTGATATATATGTTTTATCTTTTGCCAAGATCAAAGTATTTTTTTTATTCCTATAACTTTTTTTTATTTCTGTAACTTTTTGATAAGTATTTATAATAAGTTCTAAAAAGCTATTTTTTAGGTCCTTTGTATTTTCACTTAAATAAGATCAGCTTGACAAATTCTACAAAAACAAACAAACAAACAAACAAACCCTGCTAGAACTTTGATTGAGAGTAGTGAGATTTAAAACTAGGTCTTTTTAGGTATACAGCAAAATAATTACCAGTGGCTATCTAATACAAAGTCCACATTACTTGCTTAACTTCTGACCCAGTTTCTCCCAGTTCTTCACTAAAATTTCTACAAGGATATGTAAAACTGTAACTTTGGCTAAGCACACTAAAACTGAGACTGAAGGATAACCTTTAGCTAGAATTGCAGAGGCTTATCTTATAATTATATGAACTGTGTAGTGAGACTAAATTTAAAAATGGTAATTTTCCTACCTAATATCTTACAAAAGATAGCCTTTAGTTCCTCGAGAAATTGTGGACATTTAAGTTTGATTCTCTCTCACTATCATCTCCCTAGGTTCAGAGATTTTTTCTGTATTAATTTAAAAGGCTGCAAACTCAGAGAACAGGGTTAGGAAATGTGGGATGAAGAGGAAGTAAGAGAAAGAGGGTGGGAAGATATCTCGCAATCTGCTTCTACTTCCTAATGTATGTATGTAAATCCTTAAAAATTTTTTTTTTCCATTCTGTACTGGTCCAATTTTTTACACCATAGAGAAGACCCTTTGAAATCTGGTCCCATCTGTCCTTCCAGAGCCACACTTTACAGAGAGTGAGGGTTTTCATGTACTTACCTGGCAGGACCTTACATAGCTAGGTAGTGGGGTGAGAAGAGGCTTATGAGATGAAGGAGCAGTAGTCAATGGGAACTGGTCAGGAGCTGCGGTTATCAACTTTGACTAACCCTGTTACTAGTACTGTGATACTGCCATTACCAACAAACACTTATGGAACCCGAAGCACTTTATATGCACTTTCTTATTTAATCTTCATCTCAAACCTTTAAGTTTGTTATTATTATTATTTCCATTTTTCAAATGGGAATGGTGGGGGTGGGTAGAGAGTTTAAGTATTTATTCAAAATCATTAATAAAAAAGGAGCAAATCTTAAACTCTAGCTCAGGGTTTAGAGTGCTTAGCATAGGGCACCTGGGTGGCTCAGTCTGTTACGCATATGCCTTCAGGTCAGGTCATGATCCCAGAGTCCTGGGATCGAGGCCTGCATTGGGTTCCTTGCTCAGCAGGGATCCTGCTTTTCCCTCTCCCTCTGCCTGCCGCTTCCCCTGCTTGGGCTCTCTCTGTCAAATAAAGTCTTTGAAAATAAATAAATAAATAAATAATAGCGCCTTGTTTAAAACATAATTAACAGTCAATAAATGATAGCCATGATAATATTACTATCATGAACATTACTGTTATTATTTAATTTATATCAAAGGTAATTTAAAGTTTATAGCTAGTAAGTGATAAGACAGGAATTCAGATCCAAATATGCAAATTCTAGAGCCCTCAATCTCTCCTATATTGAAACCTTGACTTATTGTAAGCCAAGGGAAAGCCATACACTTTTCTAAGGACAGACCCCAAATCTCTATAGACTACCCTCTAAGGAAAAGAAAAATGATCACAAAGTGTGCCCCTGGTAAGAAAATAGTGAAGAACCTGGGGAAAGGTACATCATCAAGAAGAACATATTTTTGAAAATGAAGCACAGAAGAAAATTTGAAGGAAAACAATCTGTTGAGTTAGAAGAAAGGATTTACATGGAAAAATGAAGAGATAAACGAAAAACTTCGAGGAAACTGCTGTATAAGATAAGCAAAAATAACAAGAAGTTGCTTTCATGTAATTAAAGTCTGCATTTGAAGGAATAAGAAACAAAACTGATATTGTGGAAATAATCCTTGATATAGAGGACAAACAAACTTGAGATATTTGCTCTAAAAGCAGAAGAAAAGAACAGAGAGGTTAACATGATGAGAAGGTTTATGGTGGGAGAATAGAAAATTGAGTATTAATTTAGGTGTTCTTGGTGAGAAAGCAGAGCATTTAGGAGAGCAATAGAATCAAAGACAAAATAAGAACACTTTAATGAGCTAAAAATGATCTGAATATTTAGATCAAAAGGGCTAACTATATCTAGTAATGACATTTAAATATATCCTATGGAAGTTTTGTATTTTGTGGATGAAAAAGAGAATCTTGTAATCATCCTGGAGGAAAAACAAATTACCTGTACTCTCCCCCCCCCCCACCTCTTTTGGTCAACCTTAACTAACAGAAGAGTGGAGGGGTTATAATTATGATGAATCAGTTAGAATTAAGATGAAACTTCTTTTATGTTTAGAGAGTTTTCTCTGTAGTCAAAGGCAATGGAAATATATTCTTTATTATTTGTGGTCTCAAAAAATAGAGTCTTTTATTTTCTTTGTAAAAATTTTACTTGAAAACCTATGCCAATTAACAAAGTGATACACCCCAAAATAAAAAAAAAATTAGAAACAGGAAGTTCTCATATAAGTAATCTATACCTATAGATGGAAATATAGCTACAGGGACACCTGGGTGGCTCAGTTGGTTAAGCGGCTGCCTTCAGCTCAGGTCATGATCCCAGCATCCTGGGATCGAGTCCCACATCGGGCTCCTTGCTCGGCAGGGAGCCTGCTTCTCCCTCTTCCTCTGTCTACCACTCTGTCTGCCTGAGCTCTCTCTCTAATAAATAAATTTTAAAAAAAATCTAAAAAAAAAAAAGAAATATAGCTACAGATATAGACTAATAATGAATAGTAAGCAGAATTATACCTAAGTAATTATTATGAATAAGACTGCAGACATAAATGTCAGTGTAAACATGTAATTCTTGAATATATATAAACGGGAATTTACTAACAGTTATCTGAGTCCCAAATTCCAGATCACGATTTTTTAATTGTGAAATGCACATAAAATAGCATTTACCATTTTAATCATTCATAAATGTACAGTTCAGTAGTGTTAAGCTTATCTACATTGTTGCACAATTTCCAGGGCTTTCTCTTCTTGCAAAATTGAATCTCTGTACCCAGCAAATAACAACTCACCATTCCCCCTTCTCCCATCTCTTGGCATCCACCGTTCTACTTTGTTTCTATGAGTTTGACTAGTCTAGATACCTAGTCTAAGTGAAATCATAACAGCCTTTGTCTTTGTGACTGGTTTATTTACAGTTTACATTTTTAAGGATTGAAAAGAGGAGGAGGCTTGAGGGTGTTGGGTACCTAGGAATGGCAGACTAGTTTTCTTCTTTTAGGATAACTTGTTGGGTTTTGCTAAACAGTTTGTTACTGGTTTTTAATCACTGTTTTTGCTTAGATTTGTTATTAGGAATGCTGCTTTTCTTGTTGGCGTCAACTGCATTTTCAGCATCACTCGATAAGATCGAGTGTTTTTCCTTTTTTCCCCCTCTACTGTACTGATAGATTTTCTAACAGTGAACTGCACCCAGTCATGGAATAAAACCCTAATGATAATGGTGTATTGTTCTTTCGATAACATTGCTATATTCAATTCAAATATGTGACTCAAATATATTTGGTTTTATTTAGGATCTTTGAGGTTGCATTTATGTGTACGCTTGGTCTTTGTTTTGTTTGCTTGCTTTGGTTTAATGAGGGAGGTTGCAGATTTAGTTACTTAAGTTTTGCTGGTCTAATAAAGGCTAACAAGAGAGCATTCTTCGTAAGGAAATTTGTCATCATTTGCTAAAGCCTGGGAGAGTGTAAAAATCACTGGACTTTAAAGGCTAGGTAAAAGATAAAATCCAGCTGTGTGCCCATCTCTACCTGGTGCCATTCTGAAGGTGGTTTTAAAATCACCTTTTAATTTTCTCCTAGGGTTTTCAAATTCTAAACTGCATACAAGTCACTGGTGGTCTTTTTAAGCTGCAGATTCTGATTCTGAGGGTCTGGGCTTGACACTGAACTTCTCTGTGCTTAACAAGTTCCCCAGTTATGCCAGTACTGTTGGTTGTGGGACCGTATTTTGAACACCAGGATGCTAACCCAGTGGTTCCCAGACTTTGCTGCAAGTTTGAATCACCAGGGGAACATTTGGAACATCTTCACGTCTAGGACACATCCATACCAATTAAATCAGAGTAGCTGAAGGTTGAAGCCAAGCATAAGCTGTTTTTCAAGAACCCCAGGTGGTTCCAATGATCAGCAAATTTAGGGAACCACCGCACTAGGGGTAATTGGTCTATTCAGGTTTCCACTTTGCTCAATTTTGGTTACTTTTATTTTAGTAAGTAATTGCCCATTTACGTTTTCAAAGTTGTGGTCAGTAAGTTGCATGTGTTATTCTCTTATAATGTTTTTAACGTATTTGGTTTCTATGGTTATGTTTCCCTTCTATTCTTGTATATTTTCGCTTTTTCTTTTCTTCCTTAATGAGATTTGCAAATGATTTTTCTGTTTTGCTGATCTTCTCAGGAAATCATCTTCCCTTTTATTCTTTTGCTTTAAATACTTCTTTTCTTATTTTATTGACTTCAGCTTTTGTCTTTAGTTCCCTTTTTAATTTTTCTTGGGATGTTTTGCTGTTCTTTCTATCATTATGGAAAGTAATTTTGCCTTTTGTCTTTTTCTTGTCATTGCTTTCTAGGTAGTTCATAATTTTTCTTGTGATTTTGTTTGATCCATAGCTTATTTTCTTAATTTTCAGGTAGTTCAGAAAATTTGGTCACTTTTTATTTTTTACTTTTGGCCTTATTTTCCAAAGATGACACAGTAATAACAGTTATCTCTTTGGTCAAGGACATGATCAATTTTTATAAAATTTCTGTGAATGTGCTAAGAAAGTACACTTTGTATTTGAATGATATAAAGTTAGTCATTGTCTAATAGTCATATTCAATTCTAAAAGAGTATATTCAAAAGTCTCACTACAATTGTATTTTTATAAAGTTTCTTGGATTTTAATAATTTTTGTTTTATGCATTCTGCAAAATATTGTTTGGTGTACATATAGTTTTATGATTTATCCTCTTTATCATATATGCTTTTTTATCCATTTGTAATGTTCTTTATCTCGTTTATTGTAATTCATCTTAAATTCTCTTCATCACCACTGACACTGCTTACTTTTTGTTTGAATTTGCCTGATTTCTCTTTCCACATCATTTTATTTTCAACTTTTTATTCTTGTTGTCATTTGTCTTCAATGTGTTCCTTAAAAATAGCTGAATTTTATTTGCTTCAGTTGATCTAATGTTCTTTATGAGCTGATTCAATCCACTTACCTGCATGGTAATGGGATATGCTTAATTTGTTCTATTTACTTTATATTATTTATGTTTACATCTTATGTTCTTAGTTTCTTTGTCTTGAGTAAGTTAGTATTCACTGTGTTCTGCTCTCCCTTTGTTAATTTGGAAGTTCTACCTTCCTTTTCCCTGCTCTTAAAATGAAATCTCTCTCTTTATTATTATTAGAAAACGATTACAGTTTTCATACTGACTCATAGGTACTATGATTATCATCTGTATTATAGTGAAGTGTGAGGTGTGGAAAAGTTGCTCAACCTACAGGTTTACATAGTAAGTGGCAGAGCTAATCTTTTAGTATACTTTAGCATAATTTAATTTTATTAATTATAATATATTTTAATATGTTAATTGTATTAAAATATAATTTAATTTTTATTTAATTTACTGTACTCTAAAAATAAACAATAACCATAAAATATCTGTGCTAATAAATTTAAAAATATGAAAGAAAATAAACATTTTCTTGGAAAATATATAATTACATATTATATATATAATATGATATATAATAAAGTTGCCTCAAGACCAGAAAACAAGAGTAGAGCAAATTCATGAAAGACTCAGAGTTTTCTAAAAATCTACTCTAAAACACATTATGAGAAGGCAGTTTTACCAGCGAGTTTTTCCAAACTTTCTGAACTGTTCATATTTTTAAAATAAAAATGGCTGTCATCTAAATAACTTTATGACGCATGTATCTAACCGTAGTACGAAACTTCATAAATGAAACAAAGATCCTACAAAAGTATACCAGCTACATAGAACTCAGAAGCAACTGTTAGCAAACCAGTTTAGCAGTAAATTAAAAAAGCTACCTTGTGTAGATATGCAAAGATAATTTACCTTAAGAATTCAGTAATGTATAACAACAGTAAACACTGTAAGGAAATTTAAAAAGGATTCCAAAAAACCATTTAGTGGTATTTAGTAATTATTCTGATCAGAACACTTTTAAAAATCTGAGAGAACTAGGAATAAGTGAACATATAAAATGATAAGAGAAAATCAATTATTAATTAATAACCAACATTATCATTAACTGTGAAACTCTAGAGGTAATGTCATTAATATTAGGAATAAAATATTCCTGATAGCACAATCCCTATTTTACATATTTTTGAATGTTTGTTTAAAGAAATAATGCATAAATATCTGAAAAAATCCAACTTTATTATAATTAAATGAAAATTAAGACATTATTGTAATGATATCTTTTCTCTATCAACTTGCTACAATTAAAACAAGTCCCTATTATGACTAACATGTAATTGTGGCAGAGGGTGGTGACATGGATACGCTCATTCTGCCCGAGGGAGAAGAAATTGGCAAAAATCTTTATGGAAAGCAGCTTGACAGTTTTTAACCAAGAATTTTTAAAAAGAGTTTATGTCCTTTGACCCAGTAATTCCACTTCTGGGAACTCCAGCCTAAGGAAATCATGAGAATCGCTGACAAAGATTTGTGTACGGGGATGTTAATGGCAGTTCTGTTTATAATATTTTAAAAAATGGGAAATAACCTAAAATGCCCAAAAAAAAGGAGAATGGTCAAATAAAGTACAGCCATGCAGTTTAATATTATACAGACATTAAAATCATGCTTTTGAAAAACTATTGAATCTAACAGGAAAGATACAATGTGAATTAGAAAAGAAGCAGAATACAAATTCATTTAAATTTGATCTTTGTTTTTAAAATTCATATTTTTTATATCTTACATATATGCAGGAAAAAGTTTAATGGACTGGAAGGAAATACTAAAAAACAAATAACATTAATATAGTACTATCAGAGCATGTTAAAATCAGAAAATTGCTGTCCTTCTGCTGAATCGCTTAAATCACCAACAGAGACATTTCACAGTGAAGGATAAACTTAAATCTAAATTAATACTGGAATGTGAACCTTGGCTATAGGCTGAGGGTCAGTCTCTGCACAGAGAAGCATTATCTTTGTAATGATTAATCTATTTCATCATCCCACTTTCCATTCTTAACCGTGGACAGTGCAGATCAGTTGAGAAACTGCAGATGAAGCCAAGCCTTACAACACCACTACCAGAAAATTCCCAGTAGGTTAGTGGTGGTATCTGAAGTTATGTGAAGACTGGCAAAGAGCTAGTGTAAAATAATCTTATCTTCTCCCCCTTTGCATCCATAAACAAAAGGATTTAGGCGTCTTTTACACTCTGCGGAAGGAAGTGAACAATTGGAATCCTAAGGCTGGAAAATGCCTGTGAGATACCTAGGGGTCCTGCTCTTTCTCCAAATGAGCAAGCAATGCAAGAAAACGAACACAAAAAGGGCCGGATAAAAAAGCGGAACCTGGGGGGCGCCTGGGTGGCTCAGTGGGGTAAGCGTTTGCCTTCAGCTCAGGTCATGATCTCAGGGTCCAGGGATGGAGCCTGGCTTTGGGCTCCCTGCTTAGCAAGGAGTCTGCTTCTCCCTTTCCCTCTGTCCCTCCTTCCCGCTTGTGTGTGCGCTCTCGCGCGTGGTCTCTCTCTCTCTCTCAAATAAATAAATAAAATCTTAAAAAAAGAAAAAAAAAGTGGAACCTGAGCATTGCATTGAGCTTCAGAAGTGCTCTTAATTCAGTTTCCTACCCAAACTGAGAATTCTTAAATCTAATGGGGGGTCCTTACTGCCTCTGGGAAACCCCCTACCTGTAGACACAAGTTTTCTCATCAGTAAAATGGGAACGCTTGCATGACAACGGGTAGGATAATTAGGATCATTATGTGAATGAATGCGTTTGAAGATCTTAGAACAGTAGCTTGGTCTTTGTTGGCTGTTACCACTTTTACAAGGTTTCCCATTCCCTTCTAGGACTTTTCTTATTGGATCACAAATCTGGTTATTGAGCCAAAAAACAGTTCCTGGAACTACACAGAAGAAGTCTTATCCAACATCTACATTAACAGTCCTTCTAATACTTGAAGACAGCTTTCATGAATTTAATAACTGCTTTCTGTGGTTTTTTCTTTTTTAATTTCAAGAATAGAACACAGTAGACTATAAAAATGAGCGTTATCAGTTTTCCTTTGGATTTTCTATGTAAATGTTGTTTAACATTCAAATGGAGCTGATTATAATTTGAGATATTAACAGTTAGATATGCCATTGTGTCCCTTTGTTATTGTTTATAAAGGAGGTTAAACACTATATTAACTTCTGAGTAATGATTTATTGTTGCTTTTGTTAGAGAAAAATAAAAAAAGAAGTAAAATAATATAATTTGATATTGCCTTTGAGAATCTTCAGTTTGCAGAGGTCTTTATTTCCTACTCAATTTTATTTTTTAAAAAGCATTACATGTAGTGTAAATACAGCGTCACATAAATGCCGAGTTGTTCTTTGCTTCTTGGCTTAAGCTGTTGTGTAATATTGCTCTGTAACCATTAAGCAGCTGCTCTGCCTCAGAGATGCTCATATTTCCTTTGGTAGACGAAGGGAATTTACTATATGAATGTCTCCAAATTGCTTTAAAATCGTTGGCCTTTGTATCAGCTATTTAGATTCACAGTGGTCTAGTCCCCCATGAAAACCGTGTTTCTGGAAGACCCCAGCAGCCTGGAGGTTACAGATGGGGTTATGTTAATAGTAATAACCTGCATTTTGCTGAGTCTCATCCTTAGTACATTCACAGGGCTCCTGGCACTCTGCGTGATTCTCCCCGGTTGTTTTGCCGGCTTCCTTATGCGTTGTTTCCTACATACTTTCTTGCCTGCTATTCGCTCTCCAAGTACTCGGTCCTGAACTCTTTCTTTCCTTTGCTCTCCTCATCTTGGGCAATACCTGTCCATTGTAAGGCTGTGCTGTGTGCAAAGATGAATGGCGGAGGCAGCAGTCAGCTTCGGGTGCTTCTCCCAGGTTACCCAGTTGCCTGATTCCCCCATCCCCCACTCCCAGAAGGTCATGTTCGGGGGGCCGGGGGTGGGGAGGTGGTTGCATTACCACTCAGCCTCAGGAGTCTGCCTTCCAGTGAAGTCTCACTATGCTCCATGCAGGACTGTAGCCCAGTGGTACCTGTGGGTGTTGCACCTCGTCTAGTAGGTGCCAAAGCAGTTCTGACATATTTCTGTAGGATTAGCTTCAGGGGGCTCCTCCCACCCGTATGATTCGGCTCCTGATGTCCACACACCATTCCATCTTCATGGGTTTGGCCAAGATGATGGAGCCCTGACTACTCCCTAGAGTAATGAGGAAATGAACTTCAGATGATATCTACATATTGAAATGTTATTACGTATGACACATGATTTCATTTATATAAATATCTTGAAATGTTCCCTCGTCACTCATTCATGTATTTATTTTACAAATATTTTTGAACTCTGACTCTTTAAACACTTCTATCTTCTGGGTAGTGACTTTGTACTAAATGCCTACAGGTTGTACACGAGTACGTAACAAAGTTAGACATATAATCTGAATCTGATCATCATTCTTTCCCATTCTACCCCAAAGCCTAAATGGACCCCTCAGCCAATGAGTCCCAGGGAATAACTAGAGTCAGTATAATTAACCTTCAACCTTAAGCCATCTATACCTACATCACTTCATAATTACCAAGATGCTTATTTATGACCCTGTTCCCAAAGGTTAAAATCTAAAATTTTGTTCTGTAAGCATTGATTTAGTAGTTACTGTATATACAGGCACTGAGTTGGTTGTTAAGGGAGATTCAGAGATGAACAAAATCCAGGCATTATCCCAAATAAAGGAGCTGATAATCCCGTAAGAACCACAAGACTTGAAAACAGATATCCTGGACACTTGAATGTGTAAAGGGATATAAGTAAGTACAAACTAAGTGCTCCGTGAATTCAGAAGAAAGAGATGATTTCTGACTGGCGCAGGGATTGGGAGAGGAGGATAGGGGAACGGGTCACGGGTGGACGGTGGTTGAGTGGGACGTTGCAGGATGAGAACAAAAAGTAGGTAGAGAGAGCACCATCTGACTGGGGGAGCTAACTGCACGAGAAAGGTAGGAGGGCAGACATTTACAGAGCACAGTTGAGTGAGGACAAATAAATCTTGTCTGGTTGGTTAAGTATATGAGCTGCCATCCAGATAAATAAGGTCTTTATATTTAATGTATTTGCCAAATATTTACTGTATTTAAAGTATAATTTGTTATACTTTACAAAGATGTGTGTTGCATTTGTTGTCGTTTTATATGATAATAACCTACCATGGTTGAGAAAATTGAAAATATCTTTCTCCCCAGTCACACAGAGGGACTCAATGTCCTTTTTTTTTCTCCATGGTTTTAAGTACCTTGTACAGTATCGGCTACCTAAAGGCTTCTCAATAATCAGTAAAATGAATTCAACCTGGTGAAAAATTAAGTTGCTCGAGAAGTAGAAGTTTCCTAAAATACAGGTACATCAAATGGGGACATTTTGTCATTACCTTCTTAAAAATGTATATTTTTTCAAAGTAATACTTAATGTGATACTTATTAATACTTAATATGGTAATATAATATGATAAGTTTTATCAGCATTTAAGATCCCATAATTCCTTCACACTCTTTCTTTTGTTCTGCTTCTAAAGAAGGTGAACGGTGAGTAGAATACTCTTCAGACATGCGTGGCTCCTTGGTTCACAGAAGTGAAGTATATAAGCTCATTGAATGAATTTCTGTCTTTTCATGCTATGTACAGTTGAAAAGTAGTGTGGTAGCTTTTGTTCTGGTAAAATTTCTAAATAAAGATTTACACGTGATTTGAGACCGTCTAGAATCCTATGGGTGTAATTCAACCTATAAGTGATTGTTGACCCAACTGGCCAATCCTAACTCATTGGGAACATTTAATCAGTGCCTAGTATGGATTTTATGTTTTTATCTCAGTTATCATTCACAATAATTTTATTATCTGTAGTTTTTAAATGAGGAGTCTGAGATACGAAGAGTCTAATAACATGATCAGGATTCCACACTGATAAAGTATGGTTGGGAGTTGAACGCCAGCCCCCTGACTCACATTCCTGCCCTGAATCGAATCCCTTGGTCAGCCCTAAAACTTTATGTACCCTCTGATCCAATTGCCAGTTCTTAGAATCCAGAGTTTGTTTTCCTGGAAACTTTTGCATTCTGAGGGTTTTCAGGCTTTTCTTATTCTCTTCCTGGGAAGCAGAGAGTAACCATATCCCTTCTTCTGGTGCTCTGTCCCTCTTGCGCCTCAGTACTTGTCCTGCATATCAATGAGAAGCTGGGGCTTGACTGGGTATTTATGGAAGTCCTTATTTCTAATCCTGGACACAGCTTGACCAGATCCCAGACAGCACAGAACTTACTCAGGCCCCTGAACAGTGGGCCATGTCCCCGAAGGGCCCTTGGCATTTCTGGAGGCCTGGATTGGTCACGCTTTGCTAGAAAAAGGACGCAGTTCTTGAAATGAAGGGAGTCCAAGGAAGTAGTAGCAAGAGGGAGAGGGCATTGAAGTCATGTGAGGTATATCAAAGGTGCGTGGAAATAGGTCTATGCAAAGTATTTGCTTTTGTACAAGTTCTGCTTTTGTGTGATTCATGACCTTGGAACAAGGGTGAGGGAGGGCTGCTAACAACAGCTTGCTTTTCTTTAATCAGGGAAGGATTTGTGAAAGAACAGTGGTTTCAAGAGATCTTTGAAGTAATTCCAACAAGGTTCTAATTGTGGTTGTGGTTTTCCTTTTTCTTTCTTTCTTTTTTATAAGTGGGTAGACTTTGGTCTACCAGGTGCTACCGAGCTGAATGCATTTGGTAAGGACCCCTGATTCTTCATTCTCAACGCGTGGGCTGTGGCAAATAAAACCATTCCAGTTGCCCTGTACATTTAGCAAGCGGTGGAAAAATTTCCCTAGTAAATTATTTGGCATTTCAACTTCTTACTTTTGTTTAAACAGACCCCAGATTGCATTCAAAGAGTTTTGCTTTCACTTGTGCTTGTTATAAGCACACTTAGTTTTTGTTCTAACCTTTGGCTTAAAAACACTTGAACAAATCCTAACGTTTAATCATTTGTTTGCTTCCTTCTTGTGCTGATCTTTTTCCTCTCAATATTTATTTTCAGGTTACCTGGAGGATAGTTTTGTAAAATCTGGAGTCTTCAATGTGTCTGAACTTGTGAGGGTATCCAGAAGTAAGTAAACTTTTTTGTTATTATTTGATTATACATTATGATTTTAAATATTTTCTATTCTGAACCTTCAACACAGTATTAAGAATAACCACTTATGGGGAAAATCTGAGTTTTAAAATTTCCGTCTTATTGACGAAATCGTAAGTGGATATATTTTGTCGGATTTTCTAAAATATTTGCCTTTAGATCATCAAACTTTTGTAGTACAGAAATAATTTGGGGGTTGTTCTGATTGCTGTGTTATTGGTATTCATTTAATTCACTGTTCTCTCTGTGACCATAGATGGTCATTTATATCAAAGGAAGTGTGATTAATTACATGTACTCCATGTTGTTATGATAACCCACATAAGTTTCCTGTAGATAAGTGCTTTTTCATTTTACATTTTGGTGGGGGCTTGGAGATGTACAGGATATACACAGTAACATGCAGAGTGTAGAGAGATGCAGAAATTAACTTTGCAGATTGTAGTTTGGATATAGATAGAAAGCTATTGTGATCCAAAACAATGTCCAATTGTTTTATCTGGCCACCTCACCTGAGACACCATTCTTGATAGGCCGGATGAGATTTTTCTTGGGTTAAGTTCACCTGGCCAGCTACCTAAGCAAGGGAGTAGTTTATTGACTTAAGTCTTTTACGTATTTCTTGTGTGTACAAATATACCTAAGATGTAGCTGTTAAGGCATTCATCATGTTAAAGGAGGTGACTCATTTCTCCTCATTCTCTTTGATTTAGCTTATTTATGTAATTTTGAAGGCTCTATTTTTACCTGGCATTTTGTTAGAGAGCGTCACCGGTTTGGATGATGTTACTCAAATGGTGTAGTGGCGTTCCATCCTTGTTTAGGTTGTGTTTTTCATCTGGGTCAAATTCAGAGGTCTTGAATAAGAATTGTGGTGATCCTGAAAGAACAAAGCATGTTATTGAGGGTAAGTTTAGAGAGTGAGTTAGAGTTGTGGCCAGTGCAGTAATCCCCCGGCTGGTAGGTGACTATGTCTTTCGAACCAGACTTAAGGGGTTCCTCTTTCTAGAGTGGCCAGTGAAAATAGCATATATCTAAGGCAGTTGCCTACACGAACGTTTAAGATCTTCAGTAACTTATCCTTTCTGACATATGCCTCGGTAGATAAATATATGCCCCAAAGACTTCTGTCATGGATCTGTTTACTTAGGGCAGTGCAGGAGACCAAAACCTAATATCCTGTATCCCAGCAACTTTAGGATTCATATTTGTGGGATAAAAGGATTCTGACGGTCTTCTCCATTGACCAAGGCCGCCATGAGCCCTGTGTGTTTTTCCCAACCAATAACGTGGTATGGAAGTCCTCTGACATTTGAAAGTTTTCTGTGTTTATTTTTAACTTGGAAAGGAACGTGCCTAACTTATTCACTACCACTTTCTGGCATTCATGTAAGGAAGGGGGAATTGAAAGTGGGGCAGGTGGTGTGTGTGTGGGGGAGGGGGAATAGGTGTTTTTCCTACACTGTTCTGCTACAGTTACTAGACTTTATAACATTATTAGTTATAAATTTGTCTTTTCCTAAGTTTCATGATATTATTTAGGAATATCATGATATCCTTATGAGATGGACTGAAAAGTCATCTGTTAGAAATTATTATCAGGTCCTCATTATAGATAACATCATGCTAGACCCTCAAGAAGGATAGCCACATAGAACCTTGGAAAGCCCAGAGTGATATTTTGAAAACTCTGAACTTACACATAAAGAAAGACTTAAAAAACACCTTTCCAGAACAGTTCCAAAGTGAGGCAGATTTAATATACTTCACTTACTCTTTTTAAACTGATACCATCCTCTCTTCGAGGTTTTTAAGTTATCTGTTACAAGACACATTACTGATCTGTAATTAGTATATTAATTATGTATATGCATTCATTAATTTACTGAGCAAACATTTATTTTCTCCTCTGTATGTAAATAGGTGTCTCTGAAATGCTTGAGAAGTTATCCTAAGTGTTTTAATATATCCACATCATAATCATATTTACACAGTTGAACTTCATTGTTTATGAAATCCGCGTTTGCCAAGTAAGCAGAAACTTCAGCATGACCCGTATGCTGTATATCACAAATTCTGACTTCTTGAGGGTTTACAGTATGTTAATGGTTTCTGGCCTCCCGGGTTTGACTGTCACATGACCCATTAATGTGTCTGTTGACTTTAGCTAATGAAGCTCCCCTGTTTTAGGATAGTGATCATTCTGTTGAATGATATTATCTCCATCTTGAAAGTTGATTTAGGATCAGCTTTTGGAGTGAAAAGAACAGTAAGAGAGATTAAGGGTTGGCCTCTCACCCTTAGAATCTGAGGTTCTTTGGGGCTTCATTTCTAAGAGGATATTGGCAGCCTCTTAAATGTGATTTGCAGCTTTCAGACTTTGCAGCTCTCCAGGAGAGGTGCTAACGCGGATCTTTGCATCTGATGGGCGTTCTTCCAGAGGCTTTTAAACAGGAACATCAGCCTCGGACTTGTCATGCTCACATACTCTGTTTATTTATTTATCTTAAAAAAGATTTTATTTATTTATTTGACAGCAAGATAGAGAGCACAAGTAGGCAGAGCAGCAGGCAGAGGGAGAGGGAGAAGCAGGCTCCCTGCTGAGCAAGGAACTCTATGTGGGGCTCCATCCCAGGACCCTGAGGATCGTGACCTGAGACAAAGGCAGGTGCTTCACTGACTGTGCCACCCAGGCACCCAACACATACTCTCTTTATTATGAAATGTATTTGGTGAGCACTGCTTTAGAATTTGGCCATGTTTATTATTAAGCTACTCTTCTTCTTGTACTCTCCCCTTTAATGTCAGAAGGCACATTACATTTTTGTAATGCTCATGTACAAATCTGTGGGTAAATTATTTTGATTGCTGTCTTGAGAGTCTGTAATAATCCTTCTGCAAGAAAATTTAGAAAAACAAAATTTCCAAAGATTTTTAATATTATTATTATTATTCTACTATAAATTTCATCTAGTATGTTTATGGCCAAGCAATCTGTGTTGACACTTAGGCCATATGTATGAAATAGAAACTACAGATCTTTGCTTAAATGTTGCATGAGCTTAATAAATTGCAAGTACTTTACATAAGTTATGACCTGTGAGTTTCCTTTTAGTAATTCAGTTCTTTGAATTGTATCCATTACTGTTGCAGAAGGCTGGACAGATTACTGACTTTCCCCGAGTCTTTCAAATGCCTCCTTCTAGCACACACCCTGCTTTCCGATGTCACATAGAACATGGTTCTAATAATAAACTTTAAAGCATGTGGTTACTGTGGGATTTCTTACCTTTTTTTTTTTTTTTTTTAACCTCCGGTATACCTCAAGCCACAACAAACGGCTCCATTTTAGCTGCCCAAAGAATTCAAGCCATTTGGCATAGTCACCCATTGAATACAAATATTTTCTGTGTTATTCAAATGAAGTTAAAGTACATTATATAAAAAGATAATTTAACAGAAGGCGTAAACTCCAGAAGTTTGGAGCTGAGACTAATCTTGTATATATTGATTTAATTTTTAATAGGGGAAGAGAGAGATTCATCATATATTCTTTGATTACTTCTCTGCAATAACACATGTGCTTCCTAATCATACTTTCCTAAAAATATTTTAAAGTAAATCTTGGCCGACCTGATATTGACATACAATTCAGCTGACAGCGAACACATGTAGGGAACACATTAAAATTCCGGGTAAGGAAAATTCCCTGAAATTCCCTTAGAAATCATGTATTCAATTTGAAACAGTTAGAAGAGAGGAAGATTAAGTAGACTCTATGTTCTTAGGGCGAATCACAGGGGCTCTGGAGTTTCGTTGCCATAGCCCTGGGCATGCTTTCTCTCCTTAGAGCTTTTGAAGGCCTGATTTAAAAAAAGGTAAAGAGGGGCGCCTGGGTGGCTCGGTGGGTTAAAGCCTCTGCCTTCGGCTCAGGTCAAGATCTCAGGGTCCTGGGATTGAGCCCCACATCCGGCTCTCTGCTCAGTGGGGAGCCTGCTTCCCCCGCTCTCTCTCTCTCTGCCTGCCTCTCTGCCTACTTGTGATCTCTCTCTCTCTCTCTCTGTCAAATACATAAGTAAATAATCTTAAAAAAAAAAAAAGGTAAGGAAAGAAACTGTTCTTCAGCACTGTCCTTTGATACCCACCTGCCCGGTCTCACCTTGTATATTCTCTGCCCGAGATGTTGCTCTTGTAGTAAGTCCTATTGAGAATGACCTCTCCTTAAGAACTTACTCATTCTCCAAGTCCAGTGCAAGCTCTGGCTTCTCCAGAGAGTTCTTAGATCATTCAAGCCTGTATGGGATTCTTCTTCCCATGAAATCCCATAGCGTTCATTTGGGTGGTTTCATTGTAATCTGCAGTATGCTGGTATTTCTATTTTTTCATGAGTGTTTTGTTTACCCAGCTTGTTGCCCAATCTGTTTTATTAAGGACAGGAACTATCTTAGACTATTTTGTATCCCTTGCAGCACCTGCCAGTAATGGACACAAACAACTTGTTGAAGGAACAGACTTTCAACAAATAGGTTCATTTATAACCATTCATCTGCTTTTAGTGCTGTTTGAACTGTTCACTCTTTTCTAAGCACTCCAGGCTGCTAGGGAAGAGATGTGGGGAAGAAATCAAGGAAAGAAGGGACCTTACATTGGTTGAATACCTGTTATGCACTGGGCACGATGCTGGGCTTTTATCACTCCTTATCTCATTTCATCTTCAAAATAATCATAGGTGGTAGGTGACTGGTATTCTCATTTTCTAGCTTGGGAAACTGAGGCACATGGCTCAGAAGTGGCAGAGGGAGTTCAAACTAACCTAAGTTCAAACAAACTAAACTATCTCCTAAGACTCTACTTATTCTAATACAATGTGCTGCCTCATGAATCTATTCAAGATGTCTAGAAACACATTTTTAAAATTTGAACACATTTAATCCACTATATGAAAATCAATACTTACATCGAAGAATCTCAGCTCATACGTATCAGCAAAGTCGAAGAGATTTCTTGATTTACAAAATAATACTTTGAAGTATAAAACTCCATGAGTACCTTTTATTTTTATTTTTAATAAATAAATTATTTATTTTTAATTTTTTAATGAGTCATTATAAGTGATTTTTGTAAAGCTGGGGAAACAAACTTTTTTTTTAAAGATTTTATTTATTTATATGATAGAGAGATCACAAGTAGGCAGAGAAACAGGCAGAGAGAGAGAGGGGGAAGCAGGCTTCTTGCTGAGCAGAAAGCCCGATGTGGGGCTTGATCCCGGGACCTTGAGATCGTGACCTGAGCCAAAGGCAGAGACCCAACCCAGTGAGCCACCCAGGCACCTCCAATTTTTTTTTTTTAAAACAAACATAACTATTGAGTAAAGCCCCACTAAACTATTCATATATGAACCTGAATATGTATTTGGGGGGGGAACTTGGCTTTTATTTTATGTTTGTCATTTCACTTGTATACCTGCCCCTATACAAGAATTTGCTATATCAAATAATTATTCATATGATTTGTAATGCATTCTAACATGCTAATATTCTGATTTGATTAACTTAACAGGGGTTTGGTTTTTGAGAACCAACTTAGGGGGCACCTGCTGGCTTATTTGGTTAAGTGTCTGCCTTCGGCTCAGGTCATGATCCCAGAGTCCTGGGATGGTTCTCTTTGTTGGGCTCCCTGCTTTGGGGGCAGTCTGATTCTCCCTGTCCCCATCCCCTGTTTGTGCTCTCTTTCTTACTCTCTCAGTCTCTCAAGTAAATAAAATCTTAACCAAAAACCAAAAAACAAAAACAAAAACAAAAGAACCAGCTTAGTACAAAGCCCCTTGCTTGGTGCTGAGTAATAGGAAACATGTCGTTTCCTCTGACGCATCTATAGACTAGTGTGGCGACAGATGTAGTGAAAAGTAATACAAAGGAGTGAGTGAAGAAGGTTGGAGAGTGGGAATAGGGAAGTGGTGACCAATGATTATAGTCTGAGTGCCTCAAGTTTCCAGACTTGAACACTGGCCTTGTGAGGAAGTCTTCACGTTGTACCCTGGTGGACGGCTGATATTGGAGTCTCAGGGTAAAGAGAATTTGCCCGGAGGTGTGGAACGTATTAGATTATTACATTCAAATAGAGATGACACGTGTGAAAGTCATTCCTGATGTTTCTTCCTGTTTTATTCCTCAGCGCCCATAACCCAGGGAACTGGAGTCAACTTCCCAATTGGAGAAATCCCAAGCCAACCATACTATCATGACATGAACTCGGGGGTCAATCTTCAGAGGTCACTGTCTTCTCCACCAAGCAGGTAACTGGAATAGGAGTTCTCAGTTTATATGTGCTTGTTCTCAGTCTATATGCGGCTGGGGGGAGAGGTAGATATGCAGATAGGTGGGTAGATAAAGAGATTGGGGAAATAAAGCCAAGAATTCCAGACTTTCTGCTGATTCTACATAAATTTTTACTCTTAAAATTTATTTTGGTTAAATTTATTTTGATATTTGAAAAGTAAATGTAATTGTTCAAATCATTAAAAACATATTTGGGTTTGGGGTAGGACAAGGGAACTATATTCCCTTCATATAAAAATATGAATATGATTTCATAATTTTCTATGAATTCTACAAGTTCACTAAATCTTTCAGTGACATAAAAGCAATGTTGTCATGGCAGAGAGCCCTGGTCTATAGATTGATCCATCCTGGTAACTTTTACCCTACTATCTTATCCAAGCTGGGTATAATAAAACATGAAAAATAAAATGTGTCATCTACTTAACCTTAAAAGTAAAGGCCTTATTCTACTTATTCTAGGTCACACTTGGCTAATGTCTGCAGTGAGCTGTTTTTTGTTTTTTTTTTAATAATTTAGTTGATTCTCAGTCCCCAATGAAAATATTACTTGCTCTGCGGTTTGGTTTGATCAGCCTTTGTTGGGGAAGAGCTACAGCGATGTTACTTTACTTTTTAGTTCCCTGTTGACATTCTCACTTTTCTCTTTTGACCTTTTGATTGTGACTTTGAGTCCCACAGAAGTTTAAAAAGAAGTTTCCTATTTAAATGAGGCATAAATAGCTGGAAAGTTGTTGGTGTAGGATTTAGTGATGGTACGTCCCACTCTTCCACTGTTCCAGAATGCTAGAAGAGGACTGAATTACTGAAAAGTAAGATGAATAAATATTATAGCTTGATTGGTGTTTTTTTTTAATAGAATCTTTCTATTTTTTTTCTTAAGATTTTTATTTATTTATTTGACAGACAGAGATCACAAGTAGGCAGACAGGCAGGCAGAGAGAGAGAGAGACAGGCTCCCTGCTGAGCAGAGATCCTGACTCGGGGCTCGATCCCAGGACCCTGGGATCACGACCTGAGCCGAAGGCAGAGGCTTTAACCCACTGAGCCACCCAGGCGCCCCTTGATTGGTTTTTTTAATTGGATCTTCAATGTATGGAGATCCTTATCATTTTCAGAGCATTACTTATACCCATGATTAAATGTAAGAGTGTACATGAATTTCAGAGCAAAACATTTCATTTTATAATAGCCATTTTTAATAATAAAAGAATATCTAGGTAATTACTTTCCTATGCTCTTCTCAATAATGAAAGTTAATTGCATTTAGATTAATTACGTATGGGGCTGTGCACATTTTTGTGTTTTTTAACTAAGTTCAATTTTATATCATTTATGATCAAACTGTGTTTTCATATAGGTTAGGTTACATAGCAAGGTAATTTGGTTTATTGTCACTCAGACTGTCTGTGACATGGTTGGGTCTTAAAAATGCTTTAGTTTTTCTAAATTTGAAATGTGAATAGGACATTTCTACTTGGTCTGATGGATCAGTATGTTATCAACACAGATCTTTCTTCACAGTCATTTGGTATCAGATATTATGCCATTCAGAATAAAAAAGGTTTCAAAAACACCCACTATTTCCCTATGAAAACCTTTTCTTTCTCACTTTCAGTCTTTCGTACGTATTTACTACTGATTCACAGCTGAGAGAATTAGTTTAAAGGAGAGTTTGAAAAGACATGCATTCTAACTTTGGATACCATAGGAATAAATTAGAGGACAGTTATTTACTCCCACTGTGGTTTCCCATGGATAGAAACTGTTGTCTTCAACATCATGTTAATACTCTGGGAGTTGTGAGTCAAATATTAATCACAGGTACCTCTGTGAATATGTACATGTGCTTCTAGGATTCCGGATGTACACATGTTTCTAGGATTTGGAAACAGTGCAGCAAAAAGAACACAGTCTTGGAATTCAGAAGTCCTTCCTTTGTGGCAGATGGCTTCCACTAATAGGCCCTGAGAAATTCACTGAATTTCTCCAAATTTGTCTCCCCACTTGTAAGAAAATGGAGGACTGATTTATAGATAGGACTTATGAAGTCAGTGCCAACTCTGAAGTCTTATGACATTGTGTTTATTATCACTGCACAAAGTTAATTCAGAAGATAACCTCTTTTTGGGTTTTACCTGTAGAAATGTACAGGAGGTCTTTTTTTTTTTTAATTTGGGGAAAAAATCCATTTTCATTTTCATAGTCATAATTGACTATTTAATAAGATATTGATGGGAATATATGATAACAGTATATCATGCAAAATGACCTATGCCATGACATAAATTTTCATATTTATTCACATATGTGTATGTGTGTGTATTTTTTTATTTATTTGTGAGGGTGGGGAGGTGGGCGGTTTGGGGAGGGAGAGAAAGATAATCTTAACCGGGCTCTATGCCCAGCACAGAGCCCAACACAGGAGTTGATCTTATGATCTTGAGATCATGACCTGAGCTGAAATCAAGAGTGGGAGGCTTAATAGACTGAGCCATCCTGGTACCCCCATGACATAGCTTTTTCATCTCTGCTGTAAATAGTCACTTTTCTTAATAACTAGGATGAGCCATGTGTTCTTTATTAAATTCTATTGTTTATTTATTTATTTTTTGAGAGAGAGAGAGTATCTTAAGCAGGCTCCACACCCAGCATGGAGCCAAATGCAGGGCTCAATCTCATGACCCTAAGATCATGGCCTGAGCCAAAGTAAGAGTCAGACACTTAACCAACTGAGCCATCCAGGTGCTCCTAAAATGTATCATTCCAAAAGCATACTGTTCATATGAATTTGGCAATGACCTATTTTTCATGGTTGACTCTTGAGGATAAAAGATCATGACCTAATTTTTTATAAAAAATATAAAGAAGAATATATGAAATAATTTATAATCAATAAAGTCCTACAAAATTTTTACATTATTAATTATATGGTTACTCATAATAATTACTACTTAATAAGTATCTTCTAAATGCCAACCACTTTACTAAGAGCTTTACATTTAATCCTCTCAACCACTCCTCTTTGAACTAGGTTTTATTATTTCCATTTTGTAAATGATTAAACTGAGTTTAAAAAGGTTAAGGAGCTTACTCTTAAGAAGTAGTGGGTGGCCTAGTGGAGATTTGCTACTAGGCTGGTTCCACTCCAGAGCTCATGTTCTACTGACTCCTTTGCCTTAATGTTAGAATTAATATGAAAGAATTACACTGGTATGGCCAGTGCTATGCTAATGAATATTATTAGCATTGATAATCATAATAAGAGTCAGGTGCAATCTTAATGGTTTTATTTATTTATTTATTCGATCTTAATAATTTTAAAGTTAGTACACATATCAAATCAAGAATTCACTTTTTAGGGGTGCTTGGGTAGCTAAGTTGTTAAGTGTCTGCCTTCAGGTCAGGTCATGATCCCAGGGTTCTGGGGTTGAGCCCCGCATCGAGCTCCCTGCTCAGTGGGAAGGCTGATTCTCCCTCTCCCACTCCTCCTGCTTGTGCTCCCTCTCTCGCTGTGTCTCTGTTGAATAAATAAATATTTTTTTAAAAGAATTCACTTTTTACTACAGATACTTCTTTGGAAACACATTTTAAAAGGTAAATATAATGTACACCCTATCATTAGGCAGGTATAGGTATACCATGCTGTAATAAATGACATATACAACTAGAAGTGTTTGCTACTCCTATTGAAGTCTGGAATGCTCTCCATTGTTTCAGAAAAGATCCTGAAATGCTATTACTTGTGTTTATGGAAATTTTCTTAATAATAAGACTCTTCTCAAATTACGTATTAGCATCTGCTGCACACCTCCTTAGTCATCCCACTTAAACAACTGTTGTCATATTTCAACAGCAAAAGACCCAAAACCATATCCATAGACGAAAATATGGAACCAAGTCCTACAGGAGACTTCTATCCGTCTCCAAATTCACCAGCTGCTGGAAGCCGAACATGGCACGAAAGAGATCAAGGTAAGCAATGAGGTGATTCCTCTGGGGACATCAGAGTAAGATGTCAGCTTGTTTCTGAAGTTTCCTTTAGTCAAAATTTCATCATTGAGTCGATACAGATATTTTCTTCATAAAATGATGGCAGTAAAATTATTTTGAAGATAATGTGCTAGTCACATGTCACCAAAGTTACAAAAATTCTCCCAGACAGAATGATCTCTTAGAACCCCCAATCACACATGTGACCGACTCTGGTTTGTCTGCTTTCGTTGGCCAGATTGTAGCCAAATCGCAAATTGTGACTCCCATTAGATCAGTCTGCTACTCTGTGCAGGGTGTTTCAGGGAGGAGCCGCACTTCCAACAGGTTGCAGGAGACAGTTACTGACTGTTCCCATCTAAAGGAAGACATAATTCCCTTTGGAAGTAGGTACAGCCTAAACAATAAATTCAAGTGTAATGTCACAGACTTCATGTGAGTCAATCTGGTTGTTCCTTCTAGGTGAAACTATAACCCAGTTGTAGGGCGGCTTTGGGGGAAAGAATATAACTCCATAGGTATTATATGGCTCTCTAAATCTAAACTTTTAGCTCTTTTTTGTTCTTAAAGTCTGTCGGGTTAAATATATTTCATCAGACATCCTCCTGCCTTTTTGCGGCAATTAGCAGGAGATTAGTAAGCACGGAAATAAAAAATATTAACTAACTGCAGTGTCTTGTTGGTATGTATGTGTGCAAATACGATTTATATCAACAGCCTAAAAAATAACTGAAAATTGTCTTTTAAATCAAATTTTACAGTTTACTAAAAACGTAAAAAGAAAAATCTCTTTATCATTGGTTTTTAGCCCATGACTTGAGTGTGTTTCTAAGGCTGGGGAGTGGTACACTAGGTTATCTCAGGAGGCAGATAACGGAAGCATAGTAGTTCAAGCCCAAATCAGTTCCTTACTCAGGACATATTTACTACTCTGCATTTGCAGCAGGGCACCTGGGTGAAGGGGGCTCACCACTGGGTGAAGGGTGAGCCACCACCGGGTGGCTCAGTGGTTAAGCAACTGACTCCAGATCTCAGCTCAGGTCTTGATCTCAAGGTGGTGAGTTGAAGCCCTGTGTTGGGCTCCATGCTGGCTGTGGCACCTTCTTTTTTTTTTTTTTAAAGATTTTTTTATTTTTATTTATTTATTTATTTATTTGACAGAAATCAGAAGCTGGCAGAGAGAGAGGGGGAAGCAGGCTCACTGAGAGCAGAGAGCCCGATGTGGGGCTCGATCCCAGGACCCTGGGATCATGACCTGAGCCGAAGGCAGAGGCTTTAACCCACTGAGCCACCCAGGCCCCCCAACTGTGGCACCTTCTTAAAAAGAAATATTCCACTAGAAAAAAAAAATAGTGAAAAATCTTCATGGAGGAATTGGACTTTGAGTCTCGTGGGTCTCCTTTAGCATGGTGAGATTTTTTTAATTGGTAAAGAAGGGAACAGAGTTGTCAGAGAGAAAACCATAGCCAAAGGCAGTGTAAGTTTTATAGCGGCCATGTTGGACACCGAGGCTGGGCTCGCTCTGTATAAGGAAGTAGGGAGAGGTGATGGGTCATTTTGTGGAAGGATCTGAAAATCAGCTGGAAGAGTTTTGGCTCTGAGATGAGCCCCCCCCCACCCAAACCCCTGACCCTTCCAAATCTATTCTTCAAAGGGTAGACAAAATCTCTATAAAACATAGTAACAACGTATTACTCCTCTGCTTAAATCTTTCAGTAATTTCCCACTCCTCGTAGGAGAAAATCAGAATCCTCTCATATGAGGGGTAGGCCCTGTTCCTTGCTGCTGTTTTCTGCACTTGAGCTTGTTGCTTTGTTAATATTTGGGAAGGCAAAACCCAAGACCTTCCTCTCACCCATGCCCTCTGGGATTATCCTCTGCTAACTCTTCATCTCAACAATTTGGGGGCATCTTCTGAGTCCCAGCCTAAATTGAGGAATTTCAATCTAAATTCGGTCTTCCCATTTTCCTCTCCTGACACCCAGTAGAGTTCCTTCATTGTTCTCATAATAAATAGTTATGTACTTGTTTGTGGGATTCATTGTCTAAATCCATCTGCACTGTGAAGGCAAGGACCTTATGGATTTTGGCTATTATGTAACAGCACCCTGGTGCATAGTAGGGGCACAAAAGTTATTTTTTGGACAAATGAAACATTGATAGGCAGAATATCAGTCTCATTCGTGAAGGCGAGAACTTTCACCAGACTTGCAGAAGTAAGAATAAAAACCAAACCTTCAACCCTTTCTATTTTATTGCTTGTTTAACTTGCATTGTCAGTTTGTTTTAAACAAAGCCATATTTTCCTCTGGAGAAAATTACTCTGGAAAAGATTCTAATGGTAATAATAATAACACTGTGAATGTGTGGGAATGGGTGTGTTGTTCAGAAGTGTAGGTGTTCTTTATTATAGAGAGTGTCACTTTGTAGAAATTGATTCCTCTTTCAGCCTATTGAATAAAGGCAATCTCAAATCATATTATAAAACATTTTTGAAAAGTAGAAGGGAAACTGTCATTCTTTCTCATTGTAAAATCGTCGTATTGTCTTGGTGATTTTCTTTTGTCAAGATGACTAGAATTACCGGAGAAGTCTGTGAGGGCATATTTTATTAAGAGTCAGGAAGAATGATCCATTCTCAAGTGTGCTTAAAAAAACTCTGTCACTGTAATTCTGAAGACCCTGAAGACTTTGTAATGTGCACAATGAGCCATTGTGGGAAGAAGTCTTGCACTACAATAAAAAAATGAGGGACGTACAGTACTATCTTTATAAATTTGCTAAGCCAGATGCCGTCCTTTTGTTCTTAGAAAATTACTTTTTTTAAAATTTAGAAAATAAAATGCCCCATGGTTGTTCTTGTCTATCTTCAAATGTTCTTCAGACATACTTAGCTGTCACAAAGGGGTTCTAAAGGGCACGTTGAGGGTCACTCGATATTTGTAATAGCTTTAGTACATGTCTTATACTTGTTTCTCCCACAAAGCCCTGCACTAAATTGGTAATCAATAACTACTTATTGGTTGATTAAAATATGCTTCTGTTTATAACTGGCAGAAGTGTTTAAAATTTACCATTAATTATTTCTTGGGTATGCCTTATTCTAGTAGTGTTAACTTTGTGTTAAAATCTACTTTTGCTGCAGCCCTTGGCGACACTAATTTTTGAAATTGAAGAATCAAAGATAGCAAAATTATGGACAATATGTGGCATTCTACTTTTCCCTATAATCTGAAACACCAACCTATGCCACAGAGATTTTGTTTCCAACTAGGCTAAAATAAAGGATATAAGATAGCCAAACTAATATATTCATTCTATTTTCAAAAGCAATTAGGCAAATTTTTTAACACAAAATCTAGGTTCATGTAATAACAAATATTTATGTATCTTTTAATAATTTAATTGAAAAAGTATCTTTTTTTAAAAAAAGATTTTATTTATTTATTTGACAGGGACAGAGATCACAAGTAGGCAGAGAGGCAGGCAGAGAGAGAGGGGGAAGCAGGCTCCCTGCTGAGCAGAGAGCCGGATGCGGGTCTTGATCCCAGGACCCTGAGATCATGACCTGAGCCGAAGGCAGAGGCTTTAACCCACCGAGCCACCCAGGTGCCCTGAAAAAGTATCTTTATTTTAGGGTATTATAAACATAATTAGTTATCTTCATATGTTCATGTTTTGTTTTCTGTTTTCTTCCCATAATGCAGAAAAATTACGATGTCCTGATTATAAAAGAATTACAGTTTCTAATTTTGCAGAATAAAGACATGAACATCTTAAGACTGAACATTATGTAATAGCGTTAAACATTTCGTAGGAATTTGTATAATTTGCTTACATTTCTCCTGATGTGTAGTGAGGGAAATTAAATTTATCAACATCCACATTATGTAATACTCACATTTTTATTTGTGTTGGTTTACACCTAGAGAAGGGAAAGAAAAAAGGAAACTGGCCACTAACAAAGGATTGTATAGTCACTGCTATATTCCTTTCTTAGATTCTTGAGTACTTTTTTCCTCCTTAATCTTTTTTATGAATTTCCTAGTCTTAAACTTCCTGACTGCTTCTAGCTCTATTGAAAACTCTGGGTTTTTTGGATACAGTGTTCCATCGTTTTCAGTTTTAATGGTTAAATTAATAGAACCAGATGAGCTTATCAGTGTGCATGCTGACAATTTCCTTTATTCCAAGACCATGGAAAAAACACCATCTGAGACCTGTACCTTTATTTTCCACCAGAGACTCAAATTCTAGTTGGTATGCTTTTCTCGAAATCATCAGAGTGCTTCTTTGTAATTTATGAAAAAAGAGGAAAAATAAGAAGTAAGTCTTTGTTTTTCCTCCAATTCAAATTACTTTTTGGGACTAAATCATGTTGTATGTTAATGCCTAGGAATGTAACGGACTGACAGATGGTATGCTTGGGCATTTGAAGCAGTGCTTTATCAGTATCAGCGCCTATCACTGCCGGTTCATCTAGGCCTGCATCTGAGGCTCCCGAAACTCTATTTCATAGACACTTATGATACAGTAAATATATTTGTCATATCAGCTGGGCTTTTAAATGGAAAATTTAGCAGCTTCTCAGTCTGATGAATATTTAAACAACTTGTAATCTTAGTTTTATAAAATGTAAATTCAGAAAGACTTTGTATGCAGTAAAATTTTATTCCTACACATTTAGGATTTGGGACCATTGGAGTCAATTAACATTTATCAAATGCCTGTTATTTGCCAAGAAGTTTTCTAGGCATTGGACACATAAATATGAATAAATTAAATTTCCAACCCTTGACCTGCTGAGCAGAAAAAAATTTTTTTTTTTTTTTTACTATTTATGAATAAAGGTTCTTCACAGAGAATAAATCATGTAAGCCAGACTAGGAGGAGACTGTCTCCATGCTTCAGAACTAGCTTACTTTTAAGCACTATGAGAAGTAAATCTACGTAAAAATCAATGAATTGGTATGTTGGCACAAACTAGCACTACTTAGTGGTATATTGGGATGTAATTACAATTTTAAAGATAGTTAAATGCATCCTGCGCTCTCAAATAACCAATATTTAGGCATCATGTTATGATTGCTGTGAGTACTAGGAAATAATGCTAACACTAGTTTTTAAAAAATTTACAGTTCTGTCACATAAATAAGTCTCTTCCATTAGTCTTTTGAAATTATAATAGATTTCTGAGCCCTAAAGATTTCTTTCTAATAATTTTTCAAATATTCTCATTAGTAATATAGTTTTAGATGTTATGCTCAATGTCAGTTTGCACTTGGTAGTGTTCTATGAGGATACAATGTTAAATAGCCAATGAATTAAACCAAGAGTCTCCAGGGAACATGGGCTGGAGAATAATAATACTGGCCAGCATCCTGAGTTCAACCAGGCACAGGAACCTTAGTGACAGAACCAGAATCAGAGACCAGCATTTCTTAGTGTGAGTTTAAGGAATGTTACTCAGCACAGAAGAGGATTCAACTGGGTTTGGAAAATTCTATCTGAATGAAAATGTGAACTTTTTTTTATTCATTATTGAATTTGTAGTATGTTTAATATACTGTTGGGCGCCATCAGTGTGACTCTTCATGAGCAGATATTGCCTGATTGTGTTTGTGACTAAAGTTTGTGACTTTAGGGCCTCTTTTTTTCCTTTTTTTTCCATTCAAGAATCCATAAGGAGGAAAGTTCTAGGTTCAAATTTTGGAAAACAGTGTTCTAGCCCAAACTACAGTCTAACAAATGATAGAATCTTAAGATGTCTGTAGAAACATAGGAGCTGGGTAAATGAGCAGCTTTTACAAATAGTTGAATAACCGCTGTCTGGGAGTCACTCACATTAAATGAAGTCCTAGCAAATGGCAAGGCAAATGCTTAATAATCTTCCTGGAAGAATTTTTAAGCCCCCTTTGGGACCCAGAGAGAACACCAACAATTCCTTACATTCTTAAGGTTAGTATCACAAGGATTAAATGTCAAATGTTCAAATATCAAATTTTGAGCCAGACAAAATCAGAGATACAAGTGCTTTTGATGAATACATGTGAAGGAATGGTTTGAATTTAACGTTCAATCACAATTTTTAAGTTTTGTGGGGGTTTTTTTGCTTAACTTATTATTGAAAATATCGAAAGTGAATGATTTATAGTTCCTGCCAAACTTTCTGTGAACCTCTCCATGCATCATGATGCCATTGGAGAGCAAACTTGGAGAATGTTTTTGTCATAGCATATTTCATTTTCTTTAGCTACACCGCTGTAGTTGAAAAGTCACAACAGGAGCATCCTTCAGACAGAAAGGGAAACAATAAATTATTAGTGAAAGCTTTTGTCAGAATTCCTCACATTTGCCTACTAACGGAAGCTTTTGTTCCTTTAGTGCGTTTTAACCAGGAAGAACATTTTGGATGGGGCAAACCTGTGTCCATGTTAGAAGGACCAAGACTACTTAGTAGGGGAAAATTATACTCCGATTTCTGTGCTCTGGAGACTTCATGATTTGAAAATGTAGGGGCCCCTGGGTGGCTCGGTTGTTAAGCGTCTGCATTTGTTTGGCTCAGGTCATGATTCCAGGGTCCTGGGATAGAGTCCTACATCTGGCTCCCTGCTCAGCAGGAAGGCTGCTTCTCTCTCTCCCACTCTCCCTGCTTGTGCTCCCTCTCTTGTTCTCTCTCTCTCACTCTCTGTCAAATAAATAAATAAAATCTTTAAAAAAATGTAGCATTCGGGACGCCTGGGTGGCTCAGTTGGTTAAGCAGCTGCCTTCGGCTCAGGTCATGATCCCGGCGTCCTGGGATCCAGTCCCGCGTCGGGCTCCTTGCTCAGCGGGGAGCCTGCTTCTCTCTCTGCCTCTGCCTGCCACTCTCTGCCTGTGCTCACGCTCTCTGACAAATAAATAAATAAAATCTTAAAAAAAAAAAACAAATTAAAAAATGTAGCATTTTGCGGAAAAACCACAATGGATAATTAGTTTGAAAAAACAGCTTGCTATTAATGCTGGATCTCTAGATTGATAGAACACAGCCTAAAATAGGAAAGTGAAAAACCCATGGGAGACAGTGTACTTCAGTATAAAAGTGTGCCATGCAAAGTTTCTTGGAGTGGTAAAAGATTTTATTTCTAACCCTTTTACACATTGATGTCATGTTTAAATTTATTCTGAAGTAGTTTAGAAAGCCAGTTGCTTTTGAGTGACTGTATGACAAATATTGTTTACACTAAGAGATTGATTTTTCAGAGATAGAACAGATTATTAGAACATTGAGCAGAATGTGGTTCAGGCTCCTTATTTTACACAGCTAACCCAGCTAAGGATCATTGAGGGTCTGTCTTGTCTAATGCCTCCAGATGATGAATAGCAGAGCCGAGGTCTTCTTTTTCAAAAGCTGAAAATTATCCTGCACATTATTCTGCAACCCATTTGGGAATAAATATGTATTTAGGGAGAAATGGAGAAAGAGGAAAATTTGAATACTGGCAGATAGACAGTTTTTCTATGGAGTTTCATGAATCTGTTAGCTCTTTGGAACTAAAATGGGATCGTAGAGGTGATTTTGTGATTTTTCAACTAGTTTTCAGGGTTCTGGAAGAATTGTCAAAACAAAATTTTGAGATAGTAAAATGTATATCTGCTTTTAAAAAAAAATCTCTTAATCTTAGTGTCGTGATTAAAAATTTTGGAACTAAAAAAAAAAACAACTGAAGCTATGAGTGCTTGAGATAGATAATTGTGGAGAAGAGCTTTGGATTGAATGTTTAAGTGTAATGTTTTAAAAGCTTTTTTGTTATGGAAAATGTTAAAGCAGAGAGCATCATAAAGTGAATTTGAATGTGCCCAGCTTTAAACTGTTATCAACATTTTGCCAATCTTACTGCATTTACTATCTCTCAGTTTTTTGAAGTTTGCTTAAAAGTAAATCCCAGACATTATGTCATTTTACTAATAAATAAAATACTTCTAAGTATTTATAATAGACAGTGGCTTTTATTTTTAACACAACACCAATACTATTATCAATGTACCAAATATGACAATAATTCCTTAATACTATCTAATATATATTCCACTTTTAGATTCCCCAGAATATCTTATAGGACATTGGTTTCAATGAGGATACCAAATGGTCCATTTACTGTATTTGTGTTTTCAGCCTTTTTTTAACCTGTAATAGTTATAGCAACTATTTTTCTATATTAACTATTTTTGTAGTAACTCCTTTTTCTGTGTCATTTATTTGTTGAAGAAACCACAGATATTTAAAATCTTTGTTCAGTAAGTACAAATGAGGAAAGCCAGATCCCCTTGCCATTTGTGGCTATCATTTATTGAGCAGTTAGTACCCTTGAGGGCTGGGTCAAGACTTCACGTGTATTTTGCTTTGCAACCCTATTAAAAAAAAAAATTAACAGTTCATTAAACTAATCATTACTGTGATTAAGAAATTTGACATAAATCACACAGATGATAAGTAGCAGAGGTAGAAGGGGAACACTTGTTCATTTAGCTATAGAACCCATACTACACACACTGCCTTCCAACAAGTCATTGTGATGTGATTTGCAAAGTAGTTATAAAACCTCTATTATGGCTTTTTTTCCCCCTAATGTATGAAACTTAAATACAGATAAATGTACATAACATCAGAAGGGTTCATGGACTCCAGGGATTCACGAGTGCAGTCCTTGGACTGGACTCATGTTAAGAATCTCATTTCCATTTAATACTGACATGTTGTTAATAAACAGTCCTGAAGTCTTTGGGCACCTGGCTGGCTCAGTTGATAAAGCACGTGACTCTTGATATATATATATAAATATATATGATATATAAATAATTAAGTGATATATGATACATATAGATATATGTGATATATGATACATAAATACATATGTGAAAAATATATAATATAAAATATAAAAAATATATTTAATTAATATCGAAATAGATATAATAATATATTATTATATTATATATGGGTATATATCATATATATTTATATATGCAAATATATAAATATATAAATATAAATATATATAATAGTTCTGTTCTTATTTTTTGCTTTATGCTTAAAGCACTATAATGGTGACCTGGAAAGTCCAAGTACTAGTATGGCCTCAGACATATACACTTAATTTCAGTAAATTTTGAGTTTTCTCATCTGTACAATAACAGAGTTGAATACTAAGGTCCCTTCAGGTCCAAAATTCTAGATTTTAAATTAACTGAATCAAAGAATTTTTAGATCTTCAGTTACTTGAGTCTTTAAGCTCTCATTAACATGGCTCTTTTTTGAAAATTCAGAAAGTTTTCCGATTCCTACTTTTTTAAAAATGTTTATTTTCAGTACTCTCTTTGAATAACGCAATAATTGGGCTGTTTATGTGCTTGGAGGCACCATATGTTTTGTATAGCTGAGGAATGTGCAGCTCTTAAAAATACATGTCCTGTCCTGCGCCATCCTGGTACAACAAATGATTGATAGAGATTGAGTTATTATAACAGAACCTTGTTATGGGATCAGTGTCTCCTACTTTGAAAATAAATGACTCAGCCAGACGGCAACATTTATTTTCTCTAAATGACTAGGGATGTAGCAATAGGAGACCATTATCTTGTGACAATATTCTGTTTCATTGACATTATCTCACAAATGTAATTGGTCCATTACTAAATAGAGGTTTTGTTACTGATCAATTTCACGTGATCTCTAAAACCATTAAGATAATAAATATGCCATCATAGTAATTTCATTGACAGAATGTTCTTTTTTTCTTCATTTACATTTGTTAGAGGAAAAATATAGATTTAGGTTGAACTTAAACACTACAATTTATACCGGTTTTGACTACTTTTCCATTAAGAGAAATAGAATATTGTGCAGAGTAATCATATTTGCATCGAGCTGCTGAACTAACGACCTTAACATTTTCATGATTTTTTTTCCTCTACCACACTAAACCACATCAAATCATAATTGTTCCTAAGCAATTAGTTTACTACCTCAATTTAATGATTTTATTTGAAATAAGTTCCAGATCATTTCTAGGACTTTCCTGTAAATCCACTAAAGTAACACATCAGTTAAATCAACCCTAACCATTACCAGCACGGATAATAACAGCATTAGTAACAACAGAAACCTTGAGATGTCTTGTAGCATAAATGTTTCTAAATGCATGGCTTTTCCCCAAATGTTCTCCTCTAAAATCTCATCTGTAATCTTGTTAAATTAGAACTCTTCCAGTATCTTTCTGACTTTTACAGTTAAGGTTACGGTATTGATTTTATTTTATAGTCCATGGCTCTCAGATGCTTAACACTAATAAGCCTCTATAGCCAAGAGGTTTTCCCCAGAGGCATAGTGAATAGCAGCTATTTACCTATGCCAATATTTAATAAGCGACTAAAATATACTCCAAACCCTGCATAATCGTGGGGTGTTTTTCCTTCTTTGAAATGAGGTTTTCTGACATTACTCAAGACACTTTGTCATTGTCTGTCTGTTAAAATGAAATTGCTTAATGGACAAAAGCATTTTGAAGTGTTTTTTAAAAAGCAGTTTTCATTTATTCAGTATTTATTCTTTTAGCACTGTTGTTCATTATTCAAAGGTGGTTTTTTTCCCCCCTTCTTTTTCTTTTTTTAATGTCCCAGGGAGGTGTTTGTGAGCTTCAAAGGGGTTTGAGTTTTAACTTTGTATTGGGTGTAGGTGTAGCCTGGAGACTTTTTTTTTTTCCTTTAGAGAGAGGTGATAAATAGAGACTTGTAGTAACATGCAGCTTGCTGTGCTTGGATTGAAATACACAATAGAGAGAGGTTTAAACTATCACAAATGTTTTAAACTGCTGAAGAATATAGTAATATGCACAAGTGGAGTTAAGATTAAATAACTCAACGTTTAAGTAAGAATTTTCATTTATTTAACACGAAGTCTACCATATTTTCTCCTTTAAAAAAAGAACTGATTTCATTTAAAAAAAAGATTGAAAAATTTAATTGAAGATGCTATCTTATCTCTCCTTAACGTTTTTCAGAGTTGCCGTTTTTCAGAGTTATTTTAGAGTGTCATAAATGTAAATATATATATATACATGGAGATACTTTCTTAACATGGCAGCTAATTATTTTTTTGAATCATCTGGCATCATCATGAAACTACTGTAGTGGGATTAAGTCCATATGTCTTGTCATAACATTCCGAGCTTTTTGTTAACTTGGAGTGTGTGGGAAGGACTTATTCGCATTTGCCACACAATCATAAGATTTTACATCTAGAAGAGTCTTTAGAAACAGATATTCAGATATTCTCTTTTCTTCACTTGTGTTTTCAAAAATACACTGTTTTGCCTTTAGCCAACTAAATTGCAAATGTTACATTTAAGCATTTCATTGTATATTTTTGCAACACCCAATACTTAAGACCAATAAGGCATTTCCTTACTTTAAGAAGGAAGTATGAGAGGTGCCTGGGTGGCTCAGTTGGTTAAGCGTCTGTCTGCCTTCAGTTCAGGTCATGGTCCCCGGTCCTGGGATGGAGCTCTGCATTGGGCTCCCTGCTCAGCGGGGAGTCTGCATCTCCTCTCTCTCTACCCTCCCCCCCAACTCATGCTCTTTCTTTCTCTCAAATAAATACATAAAAATTTTTTAAAAAGAAAAGAAGGAAATAACAAGTAACATAACAAGATCCAATATTGTCCACCCATTTATAATACTTCATGGAGCCACAGGCAGTGTTCCCCATCCCCCAAATATGTAATTTACCTTTGTTTACTGTAATAGTAAAAATTACTTATGGGAGTTTTGAAAAAAAAAAGCTGTCAGTATAAAAAGAAAATAAAAGTCACCAATAATTCTATTACATAGATTTTTTTTTTTAAAGAGTTTCTTTATTTATTTGACAGAGATCACAAGTAGGCAGAGAGGCAGGCAGAGAGAGGAGGAAGCAGGCTTCCTGCTGAGCAGAGAGCCCGATTCGGGACTCGATCCCAGGATCCTGAGACCATGAACTGAGCCAAAGGCAGAGGCTTAACCCACTGAGCCACTTACACAGATTTTTATAATATAATGGTATTTTACCATGTCCTTGAATTTCTACTTTATGATGGCTTCATAATATGTCATCCTTGCCTGTACTACACACTTTTAATTGTCTACTTTGCTTATGGATGTGTAGGTAGTTTGCAGGTTTTTATATAATAAAGACACAGTGATCATCACAGTATGGGGATCCTTGTGCTTAATGAAGTCTGATTATTGTGTTCCTGTCTAGTTCTACTCACTGTCCCCAGACCTAGCATACTGCCTGGTACCACGTCCGTCACCAAGTAGAGAGTGACATTTTGTTAAAGGAATAGATACATTCCTACTATGGAGTTACTGAGTTAAACATTGTCCATTTGTAAAGCTGTTGACTGATTATTGGTACAGAATCTAGGAAGGTCTTATTAATTTACATTCCTACTAGTGGTGCCTGAGTGGTTTAACTCCACTGTCGTCTCCATAATTTTTAAATGTAGCACATGGTTCTATAAGCAATATTTATGTCTGTCTGCCCGCCTGTATTTATCTGTTTTAAGTAGGCTCCACACCCAATGCAAGGCTTGAACTCATGACCCTGAGATCAAGACCTGAGCTGAGATCAAGAGTCAGAGGCTTAACTGACTGAGCCACCCAGATTCCCCTTCTCTAAGCAATTTTTAAACATCTCCTCTGGGATATATTTAAAGAACAATGTCTCCATGGCTTTTTGACTCTAGCTTTGCACCTCTTTTTTGTCATGTATATTTCATTGAAACCATTGTGCTTCACCTCACATTCTCATCTTGTGAGCCAGGATAACTCTATTTTATTGTGGAAAAAAAATGGGGACACGGAGACAGTTAAGTTCCCGCAGGGACTGTATGAGGCTTTCAAGGTGAAGGTATATTCCCACAGGCTCTGTGTCCCTTCTTCTGCTTGAGGCCACATTCCCTCAGGGCACTTCCCAGCCGCACTCCTTTATCTGTTGGTAGAACTTGTTAAGGCAAGGATCCCCTTGGTTCTCCCCAGGGAAACACCAGAAATAAGTACTTCAGGGCTTTGAGCTGGAATCTCCTAGGCTTGATAAATGCAGTATTTCATGTAACATTTTTACGGTTATAACTAACCTCTAAACTTCCCCCAGGCAAAAACAGAGGACGAGAATCCTTGGTCTCTGGGAGCATTCAGTTGGCAGATCCCTGTTCCTTGCCTTCTCCTTGCCTTCTGGGCACAGGGCCCAAGCTGTTTCCTTCTCTCAGGACTGACTCTGAATTTATGGCCTGATATGAAAGTGTCAGATCTCTAGTTCCTGAACTGGTCCCACACCCTAGATGTGGTAGCCTCTCATGTATTATAAACAGTGGTATTATTTTATGCAGATAGCTGGTTCCTTTCTCGGGTTGTCGTCCAGCTGCCACCTTGGCAGTGTGACGGACAGCGGAGATTCCCGTTTAGCGGAAGTCCATTTTTCACTCCTCGTGTTTTGTGTTGCTTGGCAGGTTCAGCAGAGTGATGGATGTGCTGACCACCTTAGCCTCACTCAGCAGTGGATTTGGTCTCTGTCTCTGAGGACATTTCCTGTGTCCAGAGTTTTTGTAAATTTCTAAACCTCTAGAAAAAGAAAATCTATGAAAGTCTAGAACCTTCTTAAAAAAAAAAAAACATAAAGGGGCACCTGGGTGGCTCAGTTGGTTAAGCAACTGCCTTCGGCTCAGGTCATGATCCTGGAGTCCCAGGATCGAGTCCCGCATCAGGCTCCCTGCTTGGCAGGGAGTCTGCTTCTCCCTCTGACCTTCCTCCTCTCATGCTCTCTCTTTCTCTCATTCTCTCTCTCTCTCTCTCTAAAAAAAAAAAAAGGAAACCTAGAAAACTATGAGAGGTCTTACCTGGGTAAGACTGGTCAATATAACATAATCTTGTCAAATTTTAGCCATGGGACCATTGAAAAACTAACAGTTACCACATAGGTACTTCCTTCTTTGGTCTTTGTCCTGCTCATCCCAAAGGGTCAAGGGTAACAGAAGCTTCCCCGTTGCTGTTTTCATTGTGCCTTGAGTTTCCGTCTACAAAAAAAAAAGGAAAAAGAAAAAAAAAGAATCCTGTAACATCTTCTCAGCAGCTTGATAATGTAAAAAATAAAGGAGACATGTTTAACAATGATGATAGCTTTTTAAGCACTTCCTGATAAAACGTATCTTAACCTTAAATACTGGAAACCACAAGAAAACAGCAAAGAATGATTCGTACCTCGAGGGTTCATTTGGACTTGTTTATAAGCATGGTGTATAAATAAGAAGACAACTTTAGAATATGGAAAGGATTGGACTGTTAATGTACTTTGAGAGAATTTGCTTCTTTGTTAACTAGATAGAAATGTGTCTTTCTAAATTATAGGAATGGCACAGTT